>JAXGGS010065543.1:0-17396 GCA_035585475.1 Armandia brevis | reverse complement strand
CATTTGACGGCAAAAATGGTCCAGTGACACACATTAAACCAACAATGAAGGAGAATCTAGGGTTCTATGAAAGTGGGAAGGCATAATGATCCGGATAAGCGAAATGATTTAAAGGACGTGAATTAACTTTATGTGAATTTCTCAGAAAAGAAAACACTCACTTTTAAAAAACCCTTACCTAATGCCCCATAAAATTAATAAGTTGTTTTTGTTTGCTTGATAGGAGGAGGGGCGGCAGGTCAATTTTCTTTTTATTCTGGCAGTGGAGGGCCGGCAGGTTTTTTTAAATATCTTTTTTTTTTGGATAAAGGGGGGCGGCAGTTTCTTTTTCATTTTTTCACCAGGAATTCAGAGGGGCGGCAGGTAGGCGAACTAGAGGGGGCGGCAGGTGCCTTTTTAGTTTTTTTTAGGCATTTTTGAGGGGTATGTGTTAAGTGAGAGTGGGTTTTGGGGGAAATTTGTTAACACACTCGATTTTTCTTTTTTTACCTTCAGAGTTATGTGTGTGTGTGTGGGGGGGGGGGGGGTGGGCAGGCTTTTCTTCTTATTTTATTTGGAGAACTAGGGGGCGGCAGGTTTGTTGTTTTTTTCCTTGATATATCAAATAAAAAGAGGGGGCGGGGGGTCTCAGGCCCATGCCAGGCCAAGCACACCTTTTATCTTATATGGATTTATAAGCAATTGGTGTAATGGTCTATTCATTTGACCCCCGGTCAGTCATTGTGTCAATATTAGATCATCAAATAACTACTTAACTGACAGCAGATTATTTATAGTACCTGATAATAGAAGCATTCTAAAATGGCACATTTCATGATATCTTTACACATCATTCCTGATTGAGAGTTGTATCAATGTCGATGTTCTTTCATTAGATAATGGTAAATATAATAGGGATCCCTGGCCGGTCAAAACATACCGTTGAGAAATCAGTTGATCGATAATGTGCGGTTAAATGTCATAAAGTATGATGGGACATGTACATTGAGCACTTCAAGAGAACTTTAGAACAACATGGCGGATGTTGAGGACACAAATATATCGAATGATCGAGAATGAATAAACTAACCTCCGTTTGTGTTTGACAGTCCCAGACATTGTCAAATCCTGTCGAGCAAATGTTGAAATGCACTCTTTAAGCTCCAATTTCCTCTCAGGAATATACGAATTACATAAATAGACAAGAAATTTCTCGATAGGACAAAAAAACGGGTACTTGCTGACCTAGTAGCCGTAGTTCTTACGATTTCCACCAGGGAATCTTGTTTTTTTATCGGGAGCATACATTTATTTGAGTAGATTTAAATTTTGCTATTTCAATCGATCCATACCACGATTCATACTATGTTATGAGCTAATAGTAATATTTTATTAAAATATATAGTTTTTTCCAAATCAACAACTCATTGGATGGTAGTTTATTATAACAATAGTGCTGAAAACATTCGCGCTAAATGGTTGGCCCCTCTAAATACGTCATTTGAGTTCAAGTTCAACTGAGGTCATAGGTGAGTTAAGGTCAAGGTTTCCGTCCGGGTTGAATTAAGGACATATATTTGGTCACGGTGACCCAGACAGTAGAAAGTAGTATAAAACAAAGTTAATACCCGTGTTTACACTTGTATATACAATCAACCGACTGTGTTTTGCCAACACAATTTTTGCCAGCATGACTAAAAAGTTGTTCTTATTTTCCTTGGCAACATTAACGGTGTTAATTCCGGCATCATTAGGGGATCAAACGGATCCAAGATGTGAATACGCTAATGTTAAGGTGACCACCCCTGATGGTAGCAGCCAGGTTTTCACTGTTAAGCACTTACAACCAGTATCAAGTGACGGTGAATCCTGTGCATCTGATGGTTGTAATGGATGGCAATATACAGAGGATTCGACCCATGTCTATGGGGGATCTAATTCCAGATCATTGTCCGTGGGTTCATCTAATTTTAAATCTTCAGAACTAGCCCCCACAGTTACTTATCTGATGGGAGAAATTCTGGCTGGATGTGGTAAGTGCAAATAATCCCAATCAGAACTATCGGAAAAATCTTCCATCTAGCGCTCAGTATATTCTTGTATGGTGTGTTGCATGATCACTGCCGTACAGATCCGCACATATTAGCCTATCCTTTGACAATATTAAACCAATTAATCGGGCTACTGAAACGTGTTGTGATCTACATGTAGGTTATATGGGTTGTTCGCGTGATCAACATGAAGTAGGCCGACATTCATATCTATTTACCTTTTAGGCTTTTACCCACACATATAAACTTGAAGATCCAACTATTAAGCTTTCCCTGTATAGATGTTTTTAATATTTAGAATTGAGAGCACTCAATTTTGATTTACACAGCTAAATCTATCACTAACATCAATAAGTCTTGTTACAGGCCAGTAAATACAAATGTAAACAAATGTAACAAAGATCTTTGATTTGTTCTTTCGAGGCTACAACCGCCAAACTAGCTAGTAACAACATTGAATGAATGTACGCTTCGTCATACAAGTGTGGGACAAGTGTGCTGGTTTACATATCTGCTATCTGATTATCAGCACCATCAATAAACTATCACAGCATAAAGTGTTTGCTTGCATGCTTGTGTACAGTATAGTCACTCATTTTCGTGCAAGACTTTTGTGAAAAATCTGAACTCATGATTGCCTTACATCTCATTATGTTTACCACGATTTATGAGTGACCCTTTTTTTAGATTCCGGTATTTCGGGTGCCGAAATTCCTACAGAGTTCTGCCAAGATTTCCAACAATTGGCCATTTCATATTCATCGAAACAATATGAGTTGAAAAACAACAAGGAAAATTTGCACGTGTGTACATGTTAATTTGAGCCATTTTCAGGATAACTTGCTTTTCATTCATGTAGATAAAAAGTATTATATATTTGTTTAGATCACATATTTAAAATAATTGTTCTTTTCCAGAAATATGCGTCCATCATTGTGTCACATAATCTTTTACCAATTCCTACAGGAATCGGACATTATGATCATGATATAGGTAAGATTAAACCCTGCCGAGAACACAATTATTTACATAAATATTGCGCTCTTGTCCATGTGTATTTATTGCTCTGTAGCGTATGGTCTAGTGTTAATACTTGTTGGTCTTCACGCGGAGGCCATTGATCAATTCTCTGACGCCATTAAGGTAAGTCGATCAATTACTCGACAGGACCTTTGGATGGATTGTAATCAATTTCTGACGCTTGTCTTGGAAGACAATAATATTGTCGCACGTGGTACCGCTTTGTGATTAATCGTATTGTACTTATTTTGCGTTTGTAAACAGATCAATTCTGGGTTTGTTGCCGGCTATCATGGGAGAGGAATGGCCTTTTCAAGACTAGGTTTACATGTAAGGAAATTCTACAACAGCCACCTCTTTCTCGTGCCTATTTTTTTTTCTAGGAAGAACAATCCAATATCAATGTTGACAGCATCATAAAAGTTGATAATCTGTCACTTAGCATATTTACTCTGCTACAGATGATTTGCGAATACAACAATCAACTATTATATTATGTTGTCAAATTTATATTTTACAAATTTTTTTGGTATAAATAATTGCCATTTTCTCATAGGATCCATTGTTTGCGGAAAAGGCATTATTGGATTTTACCAAAGCCATAAATTTGGAGCCGGAGCGCTCAGACAGTTATGAACGTAGATCAGAGGTACAGTATCTGTTGGCCTAATTTGTATCATGTATTATCTCAGATGAATTGTTGAACCAAAGCAGAGCCACCTAGTCAAAATGTTATTAATTTCTTACTGTCGTGCATGTTTATGGAATTTTCCAGATTCTACTGCCGCTTGGAAGACACGAAGAAGCTCTACTGGATATCAACAAAGCGATAAAACTAAAGGCGACTGCACGAACTTACTTCCTGAGAGGAACAATCAATTTTGCAAATGATGTATGTGAAACTACATTTATATCAACTTTTTTCTCCAAATTTTTAATAGTCTGATCCGTATGAAATCTATAGGATAGTATCATTTCTATATAACCATAATTTTGCAGGATTTACTCGCTGCAGAAAAAGATTTTCAGAAATCTCTTAAAATTGATGACGATTCCCATGCTTCTCACACATTGTACAATTTAGGACTAACACAATATTATAGAGGAAAGATAAGAGTGAGTAAAACATTTTTCATGAATATAAGCATGTACATGTATCTGGCTACTCTCTATCCTTTACGTATCTCTTTATCCGAGTTATCAAAAGTAACGCGGAAGTCTAGCCCGGTTCTAATAGTGATTGCCTTTCAGAATGCCATAGAAGTATTCAGAGAAGCTATTAAAATGAAACCGGATTATGCTGAAGCTCACAGCAGCCTCGGGCACGCGTACAGGTATAGATTTATATTTAACTTAAAGGATTGAATAAGCAGGTGTGATGTTGCTCTACATATTGCTGTGATGTTTTTTGCTCTCTCTTTCATTGAACACCATAGAGAGCTGGGAGATTATAAAAAGAGTCTCAATAGTTTTAATAAGTCGTTAAGTCTGCAGGCCAACCATATATTGTCACTACAACTGAGAGGTTCTCTATATTACTATAGCGGAAAATTAACGCTGGCACGGGAGGAATTTAAGGTTTGATCAATTCTACACTGATCATTATAATGACATGAAAGCGAATTCCAGATTTAAAGTTGTCGTTATGTGATGCTTTTTTTCCAGAAATGTCTAGTCTTAGAGCCACTAAATAAAGTGTGTATGTATATGCAAGGTCTATCATCTGTTGCTACCGGAAGATTTTATGAAGGAGTGAAATTCCAGTCTAAGGTTCTTATGTTTTAAATATTGTGTATTAGAGAATGCGTAAAACCATACAAATGAAACGCGTTGCTTCATTCAAATGGAAGTGTTGTTATATATTATATGGTCATATTGTCCTTAAGGTGATAGCGTATAACCGGCAGCCTGTCCTGAAAATATCTTCTGAATTCGTCAAAGCTCACTACTTAAAAGGTACTTACATGAGTATTGACATACATGTATATGTTTTACTAATGTTCGATCGAGTTGCCATAAATATTCTCAATAATACGCGTGTTTTTCTTTGCTCGCCAAGAATACGCAAGATATATACATGGGAAGCTCGACAGCACTTTTAGCGAGTTTGATTTAGAAAATGATTTTGATGGAGCTTTTCGGGACCATTGGGCTAAGCAACTTCCATTGCCGATGTCCGAACCTTTCCTGGAGCAACAAGGAATTCAACCTCATATAATGTGAAGATTTTAAAGCCCGTTGAAATCCTTGTGTACTCATCGTAGTGCATAGATTTAGTGCGTTAATGCAAAATCTGTTCTTCTTACAGAGATGTCGTCTCTCCATTTTCCGGCACAGATCTAGATAGCCTACAGCTATTGATATGCAAAGCCAAGAAACTTGGCAGTTTAACTCAGGCATCGTCAGACGGATATCTGCCGAACGAGAGACTAAATTTTGCCATGGGTCTTGCTTCCATTCACATCGCACAAATGATGGAACAAGTTTTCAGAGATGCAAAACAAATCAATAAGTCAAGTAAGCTAGTGAACACACGAGTCCGAATCGTTATTCTCATTAAATGAAATATTATATGAATGTTTGAAATATCCCATGCCATGTTTTCCAGGTAAACCTCATTGGAAGGAAATATTTGATATAGCCATTTTATATAGAAGGTTAGTTGACCCAGAACAGGCAGTGCTTTGGTTGGATCAAATGCCAGAGGAATATCTAACAGAAGGGTACAACAGCGACATTTATTTCATCAGGTATAACTTTGGATACATTTATGTTTTAAAATGTGAGATGTCTGTATATTTAGGATTAAATGCAAGTCTATGTATGTTTTCCTGTCCTATATATCTGCTATTGTTCTAAATTTCAGGGGGCATACAATTAACATTAAGCTTATGCAATATTTTGACCTGGTATTCAAGTTAGTGCAAAAAATGATCGAATACTATGATGGGTAGGTTACGCTTAGAATTACTTCCGATATGCAAATTAGTCAAATTCATGAATTCCTGAGTAAGACTGGATATAAAACTATCGTATTTCCAAATTAGGGACTCCTCCATTCACAGTTCAAAAGTGAAAGAAGATTTGGACAAAGCGAACACATATGAAGATCTCATAGATATAGCAAGGGTAAGATATGTCCCTAGGACTCCTTCGCTATAACGCGAATGACGGAACAAAAAACTGTCGTAATAGCAGGTGCTTACGTATTCTTAAAAGTGACATTTGTACCCGCAGTATCAGTACTATAGAAATACCAAATTAAGGAGCATACAAGACAAGCGTTAAAAAGGGAAGTTAAAACCAGATGTAACCGGTATATCGCGGGGGTTTACTGTAACAAATATCACAGGGAAGACAGCCACCTCATCTAATTTTCTAAACGGGGATTGTCGTTTTATTCAGCGAAAACGATTGAATCAGCAGGGCTTTATGCTATCTACACAAGTTCCTAGTGCAAAGGATGCGGAGGAAACCCGGCACGAAGGGGTCATTCTGACATTAACAGGAGATGTGTACGTACTTCTCATCAACTGTTTCAGTTATTTGCAAATTTTTACTCGTTCTATACGTTCTAAAGAGAGACGTGTATTGTATTACATTTGTGTTGGTTATTTGGATTCACAGTTCTGGCCGAGTAATTTTTGCAATAAACGTTGCGACAACGAAATCCCGGACGGCCTCATACTACGCGGAGCTGGACTATCTTTTTAATGAGATAATCGGGGAAGTAGCAAATGCTGGTACCAGTAAAATGGTACGGTTCTACTTTCTATCATCCTGAAAGTACACTTGTTTTTATTTCACTTAATTTCCCAAATACCGAGGTATATGTTTTCCCCCCGATAGGATGTGGATTCCATTGTACACTTGATACTATCATTCGTCTACTACTTTTATAATTTGATGCCCTTATCTCGAGGATCTAGTGTAGTAGCTTACACTGTAGCCATGGGATTATTCATGGCGGTAGGGCGCGAGATAACAGGCAAAATACCTCAAGGAAAAGTAAGACTGTTGTGACTTTGAAATTATAATTAAATTTAAAAAATAAGTATAATCGTATTTTGTTATTTTGCTTGAGAGTCTACACAAATGTATGTCTACCCAATTATATATTTTAAATTCGGTCATTCAGTTAGTTGAAATGGAAGCCATGCTGTCCGGTGCCCCAGATGCCTTCGTTATGGTGACCAAAGGGTGGATGAATATAAAAAAGTAAGAATTCAACCCATTTTTTTAAAAAGTACACTTCCATGAGATCAATTTAGATGTTAATGATTGTTCTGATAATTTCAGAATGAGTTCTCCTGTATCCAGCTATCCCAATATAGCAGAGACATTACCAACAATTAGACATATACTTGAAGTCCTAAACTCTAGTCCCAATTGTTGATGTTTTTATTTTAACACTATTCTGTATCAATAAGATGATTGCTGTAATTTATCAGGATTCAGTGAGATAGCTGTTAGATAAGCACGGGTATTACAACATACATGTACCACTGGCAAACATGTAAACTAAACTGTCTACATGATATGCTATACAAAATAGCAAGTAATGCTCTAGTCCTACCTTTTTACGAAATATCCAATGAAAGGTATGCTCTAATTTAATAACTGCGATTCAGTTAATAATTATGGCAGCTCAGTTACTATATGTATTGTCGGTATATCTTTCATAAAAGCAGCTGTCACTTAGATCTTCCACAAAATACGCATCATCGGTTCACCTCAATTGATTCTTATTCCAGCTAAAGATACTTTTTCCATGACACAACGATGCTAATACAGGGGCAATAATCTGTAGGCATGCGAAGAATTTTGATCCTCATTCTTGTTAACATCGAATCATTCAATAAAGAGACTTTTTCATACCGGTAGTTATATTCCACTAGAATTCAAGTAGACAGGACATCAAAACATTGTTAAGATTATTTTATTCAAATTTCATAGAAATACATGTAGCAGCAATATGCGTACAATTCATCATCACAGTTCAGTGTAAAGCATCAAACATACCGCGCAAATGAGGCAAAAGTATAACAATTCAAGGTATGATTAAATTCGTAAATGTTAATTGCGTAACTCTAAGCGATACCAAGCAAGTTAGCATCAATGCCTATGTTTTTATTGATATGCAACGATGTCTACCGGTAATTCACTGATAATTTTGACTGATATTTCAACACACGTAATCCAAAATCAGCTACTCGCCATTATCATTAATATAAAAAAACGTACACGTATATTATTCCAAACAGATATGGCACATACATTGTACAGTTGGTAACATAAATATATCCGGCAGGATATTACCGAATAGAGCAGAAAAATCGATCAATAGTAATACCGGTGCTTAATTTGTAGAGTTGGGTCTCGATATCGAATTCTGAGAGCAATTTCCCACCTGGGTGAAATTTAACAGATTTGGTTGATTGCACTAATGATAGTTTCGGCAGAGACTCCCTCCTCACACATGTTCACAAATGAGTACAGCTTCCTTAACGCAAAGTCCGTCTGCAAATACAACAACAATATTAGTACATGCACATTTAAACATATCATTCGTGTGCATCGGTCAGTTGCACAGGCATTAGGTCTTATACAAATGGATTACAGATTTACTAAGACTGTAAACGTGCTTACAGTGCTTAGATCGTAGCAATGTGCATCAAAGGCGTCCACGGTTGCTTCATAACATTCGAGGTTGGTCAACTGGTGTCTGATTTTCATCATCCTCAGAGCCTTTACTCCGTCTTTTGTTGATATACTCACTATGTGGTTGAAGGTTGCCTCTACGTCAGCGTGAAGCTAAGTGTGTACAAAATATCCCATGGAAACGCATTCCAACAACTGGTTACTGACAAATGTATACATGTGCATGTACTATAATATGATAAACACCTTCATCAGTGATTCCATCTCTGCCATAATCTTGAACTCCTCTTCTTTAGTTTGAGCAAGAGCGAGTTTGTGACTGAGAATAGCCATTGGAACTTGTTCAGAGGCGACGGCGTCTAACTGTAAATAACGCCATATAACTGATTCATAAAATGGTGAAATCATTTTTAAGGGGGCGCCATACGGAAAATATATATCCATCAACAATGCATTTGGTAGGTGAAAGTGATTCATATTAATCTGTTTACTTACGGGTACCTCGGGCACGACCTCTGGTTTAGGAGCAACGTAAGTGGTTCCTCCTTGGAAGTCAGCGACTGGCTCTTTACTAATACTCTGTAATGATAAATATATTTCAACAAGGGTTATATGTCCCTAGATTAATAACAATCTATTTTTACTCATTCTTATAAACCCACCATATCGCCAAATTCTTGAACGTGGCTAGTGTTAGTTTTCTGTTTGACGATCGCGAATTGTTTTTTAAGAGTTTCCGAGCTCAAGTCCTCCTGTAAGAAAAAAAGGAGGACGAATTATCGAATCAGGTGATTCGTCTTAACTCAGGAAATATATACATGTACATGTACTATGTGTGTGTAAAAATGTATTTACGGCGTCTGAATCTTCCATCCATTTGACGCTGTACACATCTCCTAAGTAAGTTTTTCTGTCTTGATCGAAATAACAGGCGTACGACGATTCGTGGGAATTAGCAGCAGTGGTGGCGTACACTGAAAAGTATCGAGTAAAAAACCTATATCAAATTCGATGGGTTTTTTACCACGGTATTCTAAGCTTCCACTTCGATGAGGAGAGACATACCATTAATGTCATCAGGAAGCAGACCCTCAAACATGGACCCGGATTCACATGCCTCGATATATAACACCATTTGCTTGTATTTTTTAGCCTTGTACATATTTTTAATGGCGGCCATCAACTGGGATGCTTTTAACTGAAATATGAAAACATGGATTTGTTGAGAATTTGGAACGAAGACTCGACATCACGTTAAACAATATGTGGTCACCATCACGATACATGATTGTACTAAAACTGTAATCTTACTTCGCCAGCTGGGAAAGCAATTAATCCTGGTGCTCCGTGATCGGCAAAGTTCACAAAGACGTGGTCATTGGGGCCACTAAAGTGGAGTTTTAATTAAAAATTTACAATTAATACATGTTAATCCAAAATCTATGTTCAGAGAATTATATAGAATTACAGGTACATGTATAATATGATAGCTTTAAATACTTCCAATATTTGTCGAATAAAATTAAACCAAGTTAGTTGTACACATGGTTCTCACCTTTTTATAACACGGCCAGTTCCTTTACCGCGCACGGCCTCCTCCTCTCCTTGTAGGACGGACAGAAAAACTTCCGGTGTAACATCCTACCAGTGAAATATCAACAATGACTGATAACGACTAAATTGCATATGCGTGATTGTTTATTATAATAATATTTAAACGTGTATTTGAACGATGATAATAACATTTATCATACTTCCTCGCGGTAGTCGATTTTAACTCCCTGGTAGACATCCTTTCCTCCAGGGAAATTTATGACAACACCTGGGGTAGGGTTCCTAAAACATAAAACTATTGTAAACACGCCAAATACCCTTATGTTAATATGTTCTCGGTTATGAAATTAAGGTATTTCAACGATAAAAAAACGGGTAAACTGTAAAGGTTTCTCAGAACATACTCTTCATTGTTGGCGATGTCATCATACATCATGGTGATAATACGTTCTTCTGGGATACCATGTTTCAGCATAATCTGATAAGCATGACAAGCATCGGCCTGTAATATAAAAGTATGTGTTTGATAAGTGAACTCACACCTAAACATGTATCAATAAAATGTATGCATAAAATGATATAGCTCGTTTGATACGCAGGGATTGTAAATAGTTAATTAAAAAGGAACACCTATTAGATAGAAATATACACATGAATATCGCTTCATACAAAAAATGGGGATGCGGGCGGCATTTTCTCATTAATCTCTATTTCCATTCAGATAGAGACGTCAATTATTGGTTATCAATAATTTTATTCAGATAGGAGTTCTTGAATAATAGGCCCAATTCATGCTATATGTAAGATAATGTGTCATCTATAGAAATTTGAGCGGGCCTGGGAGACAACTTTATAGGGCTCATTTATTATTCAAAACATGGATAGATTATATAAAATGTCTATTACTGTGGTGGAACGTGACTTAATTAAATTAAAAGGGGCGTACATTACGTATAAATTAACAGATCAAGTGTCAATATCGTATTTCAATTAGGATTCAATGCAGTTGCTCACTTAGTTTTCCCCATAACTGCGTGAGCGAGTTTGATCATCGCTTCTGTTATTACTCATTTGACCTGAATTAACGCGTTGGGCACTTTCAGTGAACATTCAAAACGAATCATCCTTCGTCATCAAAATGCAAGTGTCTGTATGTTTACTATTTAAAGACATCGAAGTACCACTCTGTACCAGAGCACGGATTCACAGCAATCCGATTAGTAAACAATGAACGCTGCATGAGTGGGTTTAATACGTGTGCCTCGTAGAGGTTTTTTTCAGGAATCATATGACTGATCTCGTGACAAAATAAACCGGCTTGGAAGACATGTTTGTACATAAGTAATTTCAGCTTGATCACGTGATGTATTCAGATGAGCCCAAGCCGGTATGAATTTGATGGGAAAATATTCATTTTACACAATTGTCAAGTCTCTCAAGAAAGTAATCATCCAGTAAAATATAACTAAGAACATGAGAAACAAAGGGTTCCTGCAGAACAGATGTGACAATAATAGTAGCTGAGTCACATGACAGTGTGATAATCTCAAGACTCTAATCCCCATCCCAGGATCCGAATAAACAAAAGTGGATCAGTCTGTAAATAAAAATCATTAATCCATGCTTGGCTACAATGCTTTGCAGAGATTGCTCCTGGTCCCTCTGGCATTAGATTCTCCGAAAGTGCATACGTATATATTAATGAGGGCTCTTTCAATCATGCATTGAGGAAGTTAACCTCATCAGACCAGTGACATATCAAGTTTAATCTTTAAATATATTCAAATCAAACGTTGGCATGCAATATATTTACGATCAAAGAATTACTATATGGAATATTCAATATTCGTGGTGAATGAGGTAGTAATCATATCCCCACATACACCAGTCATATGACTATCCAGAGTGATTATTTTAACAATTCAATGGGCTAAGAATTAAAGAAAACGAAGATGCACATATATTTACCTGGTGTCTATAGTTATACCAGCCATTAGATCCTGCAATTATCAGTGCCCAATGGTTCTCTGATGAGGTGGGTTTTTCTTCGTACAATGATCTGATTATTTCATTGTCAACAATGCCACCCAGGGCAAAATTCAGCAGCACAAGGTTACAGACGAGGAAGAACAGCTTGGCCATCTCAACAGCTGAGTGTTGCTAAACAAAGTGCTGGGTCTTCTCGACTCACATGACTGGCCTAATTACTAGTTGGATTAATCCGCATCCACTTTGTAAACAAAGCTGGGAAACCAATTAATTAATGTTGTCAGTTATTCATACATTCTAACTGCGGCTATATTTACATTTTGATTCATTCATAGATCCATACAAAGATAAGTAAAACAAATGGTTTCTCATGATCTTGCTAAGGTAAAAATAACGTGAACTTTATTTGATACGCGGAATGATGGTAGCGTGGTATGTGGGGCACGTGTTGACCTCGTTTTGTGTCTTCAAAACAAACGGCGCGAGAGAAGTCGTGAGTAAAGCGAACTCGCGGGAAACTTACAGAAAACGTTAGCTATGTCTGATGAAAGTAGACAAAGAAGTATAGACCAGGTAGAGTATAAGTTGGTTCCTTAAATATTTGAAACGTTCGAAATTGTCACCGCGAAAAATCCGAGCAGAATCCACCAAAAAGTTGGTGCCTCACCATGTCAATCTGAGGGGACCAGCTGTGAGACTTGGGGCGCCGGAGCTCCTGCATACTAGAGCACCGTGTTAATGGCGAAATGGCACATGCTGAGCTTGGTCCCACAGTCTAGAGCCAGATATAAGGGAAGGATTGCTCCATCCACACGTCATTGTTCGTATGCCCGGTCGCGGATGGGGTTCGTGGACTGTTCTCTAAACCTAGCACTTCTTGGGGGACAATTTAGACACTACATGTATGCTAGGGGATATCTCGGTAGGCCCTACACGAGGCAGAACCCTATAACAAGGAGCAGGCGCATCACCGGTAGTTAGTCCGGTATTTAGTCAGTACAATCCCCCGACTAGCCAGCTCCCTCGAGCGATATCACCGATGAAAGTGTAGTGAAAAGATCAATTGTAGAAATACTATCGATTTACAACGTAAGTCTATCATCACTGATAACAGACTAACCTTTACTTGTATTAGGGTATATACAGCAGTAATCTGAGTAATCGGTATGCTGTCACTTATCACAACAAGATGTGTTATCAAGGTGATGGTTCATTGGTGGAGTTTTATATCTTTCTTTGGAGTTTTCCTACTATACTTAATTAGGGCTTATTCTGGGACTCCTTACTGCAGCGACTGGTACGAGTCCATCAATATCATGATCATACCCGGTTTACGATCTAATCATCAATACACATATCTATTAAGTGCTTGTGACTATTGTTAAGAGTACCCTTTATCGTATGTGTATTTTTAGACGACATTTTATATTATAAAATGCACTCTTAGTGATCGTAAACGAATAATGAAGCTAGAACCGGCTAATACATACCTCGGAATATATCGGGCTCCATATAAAAAGAAGATAATCATGGTATCGCACAAATGTGTCTCTTACACCTGGAATAGTATTCGAACCATAACCAGTTTACTACGAATTACGTACACATGCTGGATAAACTAACCTGATGTCTGTAGTTAAACCAAGAATTGGAACCAGCTACGAGTAGGACCCAGTGATCTCCCCGTTCATTAGGATGAGGGTGGTTATCACGTCCAATGTTCTTCACAAACTCTTGTACCGGTATTTGCTCCTTCTCGATGCTTGCACTAAACGCCACGCCTAGCACAGCCAATACGGCTACGACACCAATAGTTACTCCCATAATTTAACTAGAACTTCTAAACTGACAAAGCAGACTATGTCTCTAAAGTATATAGCAGACTATTTATAGCCTTGGTTATTGATCATCAGATGAAAATTATATGTCAGCAGATCAAATCACAAGTCTCTTCATTATATTCATGTGATGATGATTGCATTGAAAACTCAGTTTACCTGTGATCTGGCGAGGTCAATTTCTTGCAAATCATGGACCATGTGTTATCTACTAAATATCAATTGCACGTGTTATAAATATCAATTTTTAGGGTCACTATGTATCGAACTGAAAATACCTCAAACGGACAGATGACCTTCTAAGGTCTACATTCACTCCGTAGTTGAGAAATCTGTTGCGATTAGAATATTTTGGACAAATTATAATGTGTTGGCAGCCGATGTATTCAGATTGTCCATGTTACTTAATATTAAATTATAATTTTAGGTTTCTGTAACCATTCCTTTCGAGAAAAAGAACCTCTCATGTAAACTAAGTAGACCCAGCCAGTGTAATGGGGTTGGCTTCATCATTACTCACGGAGCAGGAGGAGATATGGACACAGAGCAAATTGTCACTGTATCAGAGGCGCTGGCAGCTGCGGGATACCTCGTCATTAGATTTACATGCAGAGGAGGGAGTATCGACTACAGAATCAGAGCATATATCTCAGTTCTGGTCAGTTAGCTGGCGATTTCATCCACAAAATACAATCTGCTAATGCATGTCCATTCAAAACGTTTTCAAATATATTTTCTTTGTACTTTCAGAGGTATTTCAAAGAAAATCACGGTGAAGAAATTCAAAGTTGCTATCTAGCAGGTAAGTGGATTTGTTTAAATTTTATTATACGATCCAAGTAAAGACACACTAGTATTAGCAATCTTAGTGGCCAGCTGTTGGGACATTGGACTAATTGTAACATGTGCCTATTACAGGGAGGTCAATGGGAGCTAGAGCAGCGGTGGGTTGCGCAAATTCTATCGTGGACAACGACGAACTTCAATCTTTTACAAAAGGCATCATTTGCTTAGCATACCCTCTGCACCCTGAGAAACAACACGACAAATGCAGAGATCAGCCACTTCATCAGCTTAAATATCCTATCCTATTTATCAGCGGAAACAAGGATAGCATGTGTGATGTTCCTCTGATGGAGCAGACCATCAGCAGGATGGACAACTCATGTGAACAAAGAATTGAGTGGATAAAAGGTGGAAATCACAGTCATGCAGTTAAAGGAAGAAACAAGGAGGAAGTTGGCAGAGAAATTTGTGATATCTGCATTCGTTGGTTGACTACCTTGGCATCTTGTCAAAGAGTGATTGAAGTAAAGGTGGCCGTAAAGCAGGCAACCAAACGTTCAAATAATGGAAGTAGAAAACGACATTTAAATGAAAAACTATAGCAACTCAAAGTGATAATTTAATACAGATGTACATGTATTTCCTTGTTTACACATGACTTGAAAATTTTGCATGCATTCCTGAGTATTATTAAATACAAATCTGACATCAGTGGACATAATGGAGATATAGAAGTTCTAATTGGTGTCATACCACCGCACAATAGTCTAATAAAATTTGAGAAAATTATTATCACTCTACTTTACGTCTTAAGCTATCTAATTTCAGTTTTCAGTTTCTCATGTGCTTCCTTTAGCTGATTAAAATTATACCATAGTAGTCCATATTGCATCCCGAGAGGCTTCACTATATCCTCATTCATAGCAAATTCTAGACTGTCTTTAACTGGTATCTCCACTGTCTCTATCATTTCCCCTTCCTCTGGATTACCACCTCCTGGACCTGTCTTCATATCATCTGTTACTTGGACATAATACATCTTTTGTTCTGTTGCGGAGGTACCAACACCACTCCTAACAATATGATATATTTACAGAGCTGCATTTCATTTAAAGTTCTGAGTTAATTCCGAGCGATATATTGTTGTTGACTTACAGGCATTTGGTGACCTGAACAAAGTTTTCCAAAGGAACATCGTAGCCACATTCCTCTAGTACTTCTATTTTTGCTATCTCTACCCATGGCAGGTCCTTGTCAACGATCCCGGCACACAGTTCATGTGTAAGACCTAGTGAACCAGGAACCTTGTCCGAGTCAATTGTGTCTTCTATGTGTCCTAGTTTACGGGCCATTGTATTGTACACTGCTACAAAACATAAATACCGATCATTCTTATTTGTAAAACATAGAGTTTTAGCAGACAGCACTAAAGTTAGATTGCAGATGGGAGATTCAATTGCCATAGTAAGCTAGGTAATCATACTGCATAATGTACATATACCGGTATGCCATAAATATTTGAATTGAAACAGTCTGTTATTACCTGGTCTAAACTGTTTAACGAAAACAAATTTGTCTCGTGTGACGTTATGGATAAGGACTGCTACACTGAAAATATAAGAATAGCCCCAACGATTGCATTTACAGTGTGTGGTACTTTTTTTCATGAGCGATAGCAATATTCTGTCAGTCAAGTTTCTTAATACATTATGGCACGAAAAAATGTAAACAAAGTTTCTACATAACAATAAGATACCTCAAAGAGAAAATTCAAACTCACCTATCATGTGCTTTGATGCAGTCCCAAACCTTCTGTACTCCATTCTGTAAAATGCAACTGGTTTAATATGATCACCAAATAAGATAAGTGTTAATTGGATTATGAGATCAATTGCATCAATTTCAATTTCAATTTAATATTATTATTATTATTATTTATTCACCATTGAATTGTGTACATGGATACAACAATATTATCAATGTGACTCTTTCATACCATGCAATATGTAAGTGTTTGGTTATATGATCTGGACCATTGATTGCGGCTCTGACATGATTAGTGTCATTGCAAGGACTCTCACTGCTGCATCATTTAGGTTTTAAAATAAATCTTTCCACCAAGCCAAGATGAGCTCATTTTGTTTTAATTGTCCTAGCATGGGTCGCGGGTTGTTAATGTACATGCAATCAAGGTACGGTTGCCATTTTTTGCATGCAATCAAATGAATTTCATCTCCAATTGTATCACAGTGAGGGCAGGATGAAGCTTTTAAGAAGTTCCCTTTTTGGTTGAATCTAGCTAGTTCATTTCTCAGAGCATGGTTACCCGCTCTGAAATTGAATGTTATTCTCAACCAATTTTCATTTCTTGTGTACTCCTCTCTACCAAAAGCACCCTTCACCTTAGCGTAGAAGTGTAATCTATTTGTTGCTTCATTTGCAATATATGTTTATTCACCTCAATCATTGTATAGCTACAAATTGCAGGCACAGGAATAAGCATAGTAATGTAAAATGA
>JAXGGS010065432.1:0-15922 GCA_035585475.1 Armandia brevis | reverse complement strand
TAAACTCACACTGTCTGTGTTATAGGGCGGGTATACTGTAATGTTACAACCATGTTGGCAGGTAAACTCACACTGTCCGTGTTATAGGGCGGGTATGCTGTAATGTTACAACCATGTTCACTGGTAAACACACACATGAAGAACGTGTAATTGCCTTGGTGCCTGGCTACGGGAATCACGAGGCCTCTTCTAACCTTTAGCTCCTCACGATGAAATCATCCCCAGGGGTCTAGCGCGAACAAGCCTCAAATTAGGCCAACGTTTTATGCTGTAGCTCTCTGATGACATTAAGACGCCACGCTGTTCCTGCTAAAGGAAGACTTTATCGGTAATTTAAGACACATCTTCTAAGCATAGCTATTCACTCGACTTTCATACACATATACGTGTGAAAATCGTATGCACCAGCTTGCAGTTTCCATGGTTTCTGTGTTAACAAATCTCTCCTCAGGGTTGCCAGCATCCCTGTTGGCACGGTGATGGTTTCCATGGTGGCGAGATTGATGCCCCCCTCTTGTCTGACCCAGGCCTCGCCACCTGCATCAATCGCATGGAGGTGATACATCTCAATACGAATATGGATAAATATTGTGTTTATGCGAAACTGTAACTAACATAAATTGAATTGCGCCTATGATTTATCGGACTTTTTCTCTCCACATTTGGTGCTTTGTGACCTCTTGAAACCAACCAACCCGCAGCCTTCTCCTCTTTTGTTAAAGCAGAAGTTACGAAGTTCTTTACCTAGTCCTTTAGGAGTCCCACCTCCCTCTAGATTTATGTATTTTAATGCATTTTGTTCTCGACCTTAATGTGGCCTCCTTGTATTATTTTCATTTGAAGATTCTATGAAGCAGTTGGCTTCTCCTTCCATCCGCTTATCCGCTCTTCCTACCCCCTGAGCGCCCAACACAGCAGACTGCATATATATATATATCTATTAGCTGCTGTGATTGTTACTGTGATTTGGGATTAAATCCCGGGATAAATCAGAGTTTGTGCTGGTGTTTTATCAGTGATGCACCACCTGATCCAGCTCCTCTGTGTATCCATCACACTGCAATCTCCCCACCACCACTCTGGCTTAAGTCTCCTCATGCTGCTTTATTGTTAGCGTTTGTTCGGAGATGCTCTGTCTCATATGTTCACTTTAAAACAACAAAACATCATCAGATTGCTACGAGATGCTACAGTGGTTTATGCTGTAAATACATTGTACGATGTTGATGTACCACATACTTATTGCTTACTTAGCTAAAGCGGTATTATTATGAATGACTTTGAATATATCGTTCTATTGTAAGGAATATTTCGCCTCGTTACTCGAGAATCTTTGCTCAGACAGTTTGAGCTTACCCTTAGCTCACAGTCCAGCGCTCGTCAGCTTGTCTATGGGATTCCAGATAGATTATTGCTGGTGTCTCGTCGGTGTTGCCCCTGGTTACAGTAAGAAGGCCAGTTTAATTGGTACCATGGTTACTTGAGAACCCTAACGGTGGTGTCCAGGGTAATCCTCCTCACGGATTTTATTGTTGGTGGTTGCAGAAGCGTGAATTTGTTTAATCAGACGTGAATTCATCAGGAATCCTCTCGTGTCGCTAAATTCTACACCCACCCTATCAATACGGATTCCTCATCCCCTTGTCACAGAGATATTCTCTTTTGTAGCTTAATTAACTCGAGTCTGTTTACACAAGGTACGTGCGTTAGGAAACACAGCCTATTATCTCTGCTACATATTTCCGATTAGGGTTTCTTCATACGCAGGTTTATAATGGAACGGTCACCCAAACCAAGCTAATTTATATGGCTGGTTTCATCAGAGTAATATACATGTATATTTATAATGATGACCACAGGCATTTACAGTAGCATGATACATACTAGTAGTAGCGTACACCAAGTAAAACGTGAATTTTTTTTATATTGCAGAAAACGATCGGCGTGTTCAAACCGAAGGACGAGGAGCCTTACGGACACCTGAATCCCAAGTGGACGAAGTGGATGCAGAAGTTGTGTTGTCCGTGCTGTTTTGGAAGAAGTTGTTTGGTGCTTAACCAAGGTTACCTGTCTGAGGCTGGAGCCAGTCTCGTGGATACCAAGCTCAGACTCAATGTCGTCCCTAAAACCAAGGTAATAAACCCGTTATTACACACCCATTCCAGTAGATACCCTCAAGCTATAAAACTAACGTTACAAACAGTATTTAGAAATTGTTGTCAACAAACACCCATTATATCAACTTTACCTTGGAACAATGTTTATTAAATCTCATACTTTCTATTTTATTAGTTTTTTTTTAATTTTGATTGCAGGTTGTAAAATTAGCTAGTGAAACGTTTAATTATAACGCCATAGACCGTGCGAAATCACGGACAAAACGAAACGTCGCCGAGAGATTTCCAGAAATAGGTAGAAAATTCCACAGACTCGGCCTGCCTCCCAAGGTAACTCCTCAAAAAATACCAGCTCAACATTAATTATTTGCATCCACTTTTACTTTTTTCTTCTTTTTGCCAGACGAGCACCTTACTATGTACATTTCTATCCGCAGTCGGGCTCGTTCCAGCTGTTTGTCAGCGGTTTTAAGGACGCCGATTTCTGGTTACGGAAATTCGATTCCGATCCGCTGCCGGAGTCTACGCAGAAAAGCTTTCTATTGCAATTTGAAAAATTAGTCGTCTTAGATTATATTATCAGAAATACAGGTAGGTCAAAGTTCACTCTCATGAGTAGGTTTTAGTCTGTTAGACACCGGTCGGTATTTAGTTTTGAAGGCGGTAATTGTGCTTGTTTTCTGTTATTCTACTTATTTGTTTTGTGCTATTTTGAATTTCAGATCGAGGAAATGATAATTGGCTGATAAAATACGATAAGCCGAACATTGAAGAAACCAGTAGAGACGTAAGTAGCATACGCGATACTACTCCTAGTTTTTAAATCCTCATTACATGAAGTTTATATTGCACCTATATGTAAATCCGTGTCCAGTTTTAAAGTTTGATTTTCACGCGTTGCGTAATATAATATGTTGGTTAAACGAGCCTGTGTCTAGTAATAATACTCCTGGAATTGATGAATTTGTTTAGGAATTGTATACCGAGTTTGGTCAAAAGGCGTATGAGGTATAAGAAATACTTTAAATTACTACTACTACACGAATCACTTGTAAAAAGTAATACTGTATGTTAAGTTCGTGCCTCCACTTTGTCTCTCAGTTGTTAACTTATGTATAAATAGGTTCCTATTTTTTTCCTGGTTTTCAATGGTCAATAAAACTTCAGTGCCCCAAAAATCACACATAAACGAAATCGAAAATGTCACCTGAAAGCTTGAATACATGTAGGAAATTATTAAAGTCACGAATGTGGCCATTTAGTCGACATGATCACCTTTTGCTTTATCGTGTTTTGCTGACGCGTTAGAATGCTGATGCGACTGGCGGAGATGAGCCGGATTTATTTAAAGACCAGCCAGCGTTTCACCACAGCATCTCCTCAGATACAGAGGTTAGGCACGCGCATGTACAGTACAGAATGTTACAAACCGCCTGATTGGCTGATATCAGTTGCGGCTAGAAAACACGTGTAGCCAAAATTTAGCGCTTTATCTGTTGCTTGGTTTCAGTTTCACTAACTACTCAATACTTAGGATGAGATATAAAATCAACCGTTTTAATTTGATATAGACTATAAATATAATATGTTGAATATATGTCTTGAAAGCAAAAATACGTTTCGATGTAAAGATCACGAGGGATTGTATTAAAGACCGCCTTTCATCTTACGAGCGGTCAACTTTGGGGTAAAATTTAAATACAGAATATAACGCCGTGGTTAATATCATCATTTCAACATCACTCTAATCATTCGTAATGTTGCCGATATCTTCAACTTAGTTTAGACATAACATATCTAGCACCCATTTTCTTGTTGTCATATAGCCTACATGTATTGAAGTAAAATACTAATGCAAATGCCGATAGTTTGTGTACAAACACTAAGGAGATCTACCTTTTGCTCCGCTATTGATGCTTAACAGGGCTTGGTGAATTAACAAGGTTCATCTCACTAACATTGTATCATAGCTGCGTATAAGCTAAAATATATTTTTCGTTGATGTTTTAACACTGCATAGCAATCGGCAACGTTTGTTTCCCTATTAAAATTGATCGTCTGACGTTAAACATATTTATACTATAAATTTACTGGTATGCATCTAATTCGGAAGATGTTAATCTAATCTGACGAAACACCTACTTAAAGTTATTTCAATTCGAATGATTTGAAATTAATGTGTACAGTTTGATGATTACGATATATGAATAATGGCCATGCTATCGATAATATTTAGATATGTTACAGATGCGTTCGGTGCATGAAAAATACCCCTGTAACTTATATTGTTTATCTGTACCACAGAATGAGGAGTGGAGCTTGGTAAGTAACCCCGAGATCTCCATCGCTGCTATAGACAACGGTTTAGCTTTCCCATACAAACACCCAGACGAATGGAGAGCATGTAAGCATTATACTACCTATGATCGTTTACTCTCCTACTACTTCTTCTGTAATTCAATAATATTCATATTAAATAAAACTTGTATGTTATATGAGAATATATTCATCGTAATTCATCTATTGTATAAAGCACTCTCTTCTAGTGTGATTTATACGCAGCCTTCATCTCATTATATCGGTAGATTTTGAATAGTATGATCGAGGAGAAGAGAAAGTGTGTTGTGGTTTGTTTCTAACATTCCTGACTTGCCCTTTGTTTCAGATCCCTATCACTGGGCCTGGTTACCGCAGGCTAAAATCCCCTTCACGGAGGAGACCAAAAACCTCGTCCTGCCTCTCATATCAGACATGAATTTTGTGCAGGATCTATGTGATGAGCTCTATGAGCTATTTAAGGTAAGACTTATGTGTATTACTTTGTTTTATATCAGAAAAACACCTAAAAGAATATTAAAACAAATAAAACAAATATCTGATATCATCATGCTTTATTTTATTGCAGACTGATAAAGGTTTTGACAAACACACATTCGAGAAGCAGATGTCTGTGATGAGAGGACAAGTAAGTCATCATTTTCTGGATTTTTTAAAACATCAATGGTATATAATTTTATGTTATTATTGTCCGCTAAATAGTCAGAATATGCACATATATACAGTGAACATATCTAGATATTATCTTGGCAGTAAGAGCAAGCTCGTCTCAGGTTATTGGTTGTGAATGTTTGCAACTTTTTAAACTCAAAGTGTCTGAGTTTTATTTTAATTTGTTCACTAATTAAATGTTCCGGTCTCCCTTCAGATACTGAACTTGACGCAAGCGCTGAAGGACGGAAAGTCGCCCGTGCAGCTCGTACAGATGCCCGTCGTCGTCGTGGAACGCTCGCGCAAGACGTACGGACGTGACCGCCAGCGCACGACCAGCAACGACACGTTCACGCAGACGTTCGGCAAACGCTCGCCCTTCTTCTCCTGGTGCTGACCGCCAGGAGCGCCACCTGTTAGAACGCTACTCACGTTGTTCACATATGTGGTGGTAGTAGTGCAGGAGCTACGCCGCATACTGCTTGCACGCACGGGGCCTTGTTTACTACTTTAGGAAACTTACACAGACTTCATTAAAGTGTCCTCCGACGTTACGCCGAATCGTGATGGGATTTTGTTTACATTTGTTACTATGGTTACGTGTTTATTTGTGCCTCAGTGGATCCCCTCGTCAGACGCTATTGGGCAAATGTACAAGTGCACGTGGTGTGTGACTGAAACCAGGCACGAAAAGGCAAACTCGCAAGAGTGCTCGTTTCAAATCGGCCGATGGACGCAGCCGTTCTGTTTCATAAGTAGTATTTTCTCGGACTGTGCCTTGGATACTACGGTCTCCCCTTCACTACACTACTCGGCTGGATAGATTACACTACAGCTGTCTGTTTGAATTTGATTTCCTGCGCAGGCCCGGACTGTGTCAGTTCACTGCATTTCATCAGCACTAATATATATTATATTACCGGTATATGTCACGTAAAATGCAGGGACACAATCATATGATTAATCTAGATTACACCTCGGTTATGTAAATGTGCACTTGCAGCGTAATTTTATAACTTTTGTATAGCATGCTTTAGTAAAGTGCGTTATACCGTTATGTTGACGATAGGAAGTCGCCTTCAGTTCAGCTTATACATATATACATATATAACGCATATTGTGCATGTTCAGTTGTAAAACCCAATGGAAACTAAACTTTTCCCCACTTTAGGTTATGTGCTTGGCCCATGGGTTGTGATTTAGAAAATTGTGTTTGTATTCCATTAAAAGGAGGATTATGCCATATTTTGTGCGTTCCTTCTGAGTCTTATTACATATACGAGATCAATTAATACATCACTAAATCACTTTGGTGATATTCCAGAGGGAGAGAGACTATCAACTGTTTTATATTTTAATGCACAAATGTCACGTGTTCCAGCATAATATGCGCTTATTTTGCCAGCTTCGAATTTTGTATGTCTGTTTTATTTATTTCAAAAGTATTCGTTATTATTATCTCAATATCGTGATTTCGAAGCGTGGTAGAATTTCATTGTTTGCTAAATAGGAAATATTTGACGATCATGCGAATGTTTTGCTGCGACGTTACTTCAATCAGATCATGTTTGTTATTCTAATTTGTAAATCTCCTTGCTTAATCTTCACTAAAACCCTGTTGCTTATGGATATTCTGGGGCGTGTCACTACATTATCTAAACTTCATTAACGTAACTATTCCACTGTTGTATGTCACGAGGGATGTATAATTTTTCAATTTCAACTGGTTCTTTAGAATCAGAAAGTAACGAGTTACTGATGGTTTATAGAGGCTCGTGAATTAGCGTGTGTGAAACAGATTCGAATAATTGAAGGTCAAATGTATCGTAGAATAAGTGTAACATATTTTCGTGGCCCATTCCCATAACCTGTAACAAATTCCCTAGCATCTCGAATACCTTGTATGTGTGTATCCATGAACGTTGTCATGGCCACTGATTCCTTGTTGTATGATTGTGGAACTATTGGTGCGTGAATTCTTAAATAAACCATATTAAACTCCGTGTGAGTTTTAAGATATTTTTTATTTGCCCCTGGCTATCCGATAAAACATCTCGTTTAACGCCGGTTAACATGTTACAGTTACAATTCTACACCAATGTAGAAGATCGATTCTTAATTACGGTAATAGTCGCCGAGCTTAGATTAAATAACATGAAATACTGCTGCTTAATGGTTAGTTACCATTTGTTTTCATATATTTGTGAAAGATTTGCTGAATAAAACTGCGTGCGCCGATTGAGACGCAACATTTGGCACCTATGTCTAAAATAAGTAAAATATAATCCTTCGTCATGATGTCATTATATGTATGTTAAGCTTTATTCTTTAGAAATGAATTTCCGCACCAGATATACACTCTAAAACAAAATAAATATGATATTTACAATATAATGTACGCTATATACACGCTTTTAATAAGTCATCGTCGTCCATCTAGATTAAGTCTGCGTGGTAGATGTGTGATGTCTAACAGACTACGGCCATCTTGGCCTTGGCCTCGTGTTTCCTGCCTGAGGTGGGGCGCGCCCTGGTGGCGGATTTGTTGGCGGAGGAGGGACGGTTGCTCGGGCCGCACGGTTTCCTGGCGCTGCCCGGGCGGGAGGAGGGACGGGGTGCCGGGGGTGCCGGGGGCTTGGTGGCGCTGCTCGGCCGGGCTGCGGGTATCTTCGTGCTGCTCTCCCATCTCGGCATCGCGGCCGCCGCCTTACCCTTGGACTGCCAACACACAAAACACAAGGTCAATACATAGATCATGTCCATATATTAACTCTAAACTGTATACAGAGGGTCTACCGTATTGGTTTATACACAGGATACTGTGCATTCTAAAAACATAAGCACATATGAATTGTATAATTATACAGAGCTGATACGACATGTTTCTAAATTTAGATGAGAGGTGCTACAACATAACACTATAGCTCGCGATATTATGACCATATGAACCAGTGCATCTTATCCATGGTTATTTCAATCATGTTTATTCTACTAGATTAGCTTGTCCGTCGTACCTTGGTCCTGAATAAGTGATGTCCCTCGTGGATGGCGGTCAGTTTGTAGTTTCCTGCCTCCGAGCCGACACTCACTCCGTTCTTCTTACTGGCCTCGGACAGAACACCGGCAGGACAAACCCCAGGCTGGCTACCCTGGAAAAATATAAACCCACATTCAATCAGAATCATGCAGCTAAATCCTATTTGCTATCCCAGGTTAGAGGCCAATTTCAGAAAACAGTTTCCCAGCAGAGAAATTATTTCAGAAACCCAGATTCCAAACCGGGCAGGCTGATGAAATAATTATCCACCCTGACATAGTAAACACTGCGCAGGTATATAAACGTACATGTACATGTATATGCTACAGTAGACTATATGATGGGTATAACGCGGGCTGCATCATGATTTAATTTATCCTACCTTAAAGGTTTCGCAGTAAGTTGTCTGCATCAGGTGCTTGCTGGAAGCTTCTCTCGGCATGTCTTGTTGGGGGCGGCAAAGTTTAGCCTGCTCAGTGGGATCTCCTGTTAAGTGTTACAGTAGTGAAATTACAATTGGACGCTGTTTTTTCTAGACCAGTACCATAGCTCAAATGCATACAAATGTAGACCGCTAAACCTGGCATAACTTATCGGTATTTACCTTTGTAGTCAGATCTGTAGGTGCTTTCACCTCCGACTTTCTCCTTGGGATTCTCGTACACCTGAATCACCTGCGTGTCAGTTAAAATTGGGGGATCAATATTCAGTCGTGAATCATTTTCCGATTTTACAAGACATTGCTTCTGACTCGATGCCGGAAAACACCAGTCCTATACAAGATATATGCCCATAGGTATGTTGCATGCCCTCATGCTTTATACATTACAAGACTTTTAAATAACCAGAAAAGTATTGGCTCATCTAATAAGCGTTTGGCCGTTGCCAAGGGGACAATGGGCCGGTACTGATTTTAAAAGTCAAACAGTCAGAGGAGGATGAATAATTGCACTGTACGTTTATCATTTACCTTGAATGATTTAGCTGGGATGGTATCGTTGTAGGTGACAAACTGCTCCTGATACTGTGTGCGGGTGTTGTAAGCTCCCTTACCCCCCTCGCGGAAGACATTGAGGGGAACCTGGCCACCTGGCTGGGCGAGCTGGGCGCGCTCGTGTCGGCTGGGCTTCTTAAAGTCATCCTGTTATAAAACAATAGTTATCCTTAAATCACTAATATAATTCAGAACAAAAAAATAAAAAAATAAAGCTATACAATGACTGGAATTAGTGTATGGAATGATGTACAACGCTCGACTATAGTTGCAAAATATCGAAATTCAGAACTATTCGTATTGCACTGACTGTTGATGCTTATTAATCTGATGAATGATGTTTCTGAAATTTAAGCTGATCAAAATCATCATCACTACAACAGTTTCATAGTTAGACTGTCACTCTCACCTGGTAAGACGAGTTCTTCTCGGTCATTCCCACAGCAGATTCAAATGCTTTCTTCTTGGCCCAGGAGGGAGTCTCGGGCTTAGACACCGGCCACTTTTTATAGGCATCTGAGGAGGTCGTCTGACCTTCGAATGGAGTGCTGGTGGCCTAGAGAATAGAACAATACATTTTTGGAAATATATTTGGATAACATATACAAGATGTATACATATCTAGTGAGAAGTCTATTGGGACTAATTTCTGTTTTTGTAGTTTGATTTGAATATGCCACCCCCTTGAAATTTGATAAACTCAGAGCGAATACCTCCCCTCGTCAAATTGGTATGAAAACGAAGTTTAATTTTGATTGAATATGTCTCCCGCGAAGGGAGTGGGCCGATCCCGGAGGTACTGCAATACCGGGCCAACCCGTGGAGAAGTCGGAGCAAGCCCCTGAATCTTCTCCCAATTCCAAAAATCAGTTTAATATCATAGTCACACAATGTGCGACGTATCAGATATTAAGCTGATAAGAACAGATACTACACTTTGATCTTAGCCAAAAGGCCGAGAAGCGATGCCAGGAAATGATTTTGGCCAACTAGTATAGAATCCATTGGTACCGAGATTCAGGTGTTTAGTCATTAACAGGTAACACTCAGCACATGGGTATATTTCGCCTCTACATCTCTTCAACTGTCATTATTCGATTATGCGCTGAATATAGCTTTCTCAATTCTGACGTATATGTTGATGCTAATAGTCTTAGGTTACCACGCTCTAAATAACTTCAAATGAGAGAAATATTTTCTACACAGGTAGATTTTGAAACGTACACGATACGTTGTCGTCACGGTTGGTTACACATCTGGCTGTAGTATGAACAAGGTATGTACTACTAGTCATGTCACTCTCCTCATACCTGTAATCAAACATCACGTGGGCACGCTTCTGTGTGACTGAATATTACCACCTGATTAACTCCACTGGTTATCCAAGACTTTAAATCACTTGTCTGATCTCACGTGGAGAAATACGTACGAAGAATAAATACCATTCTAGAGAAAGGGGATCATCAATAGAGGCAAATGAAATATCAGGACCTATATAGTGACTTAATTACCCACGCTTAATTACAACCTCAACAACGTGTCACCGATTCAAATACTTCATATACATGCATGCAAGTATTGGAAACAATTATCGCCTGAAAAAATACATATTCTTGGTCTAATTGAATTCAAATAATTCTACGATGTTATCCCGTTCAGCGGTGACACGAAATGGTTTTAGTTATCTGACAACATCTCTATCGACCAGCGTCGCCTGATCAGTACACATGTATATGTCTGATATGTACATGTACATGGGGAATGAGTCACACACTTTGATCGTAGTAGTTAATCGATACCAAATCAAACACTACTCATCGGCCCTGTGTGCATCACATTGTCTGTTAACCTCTGCATCCAATGGTTTCTAATGCAGGGTAGTCCCTGAAAACTTCTTTAATCAACAATGCACATGGGTTATAAAGATAAATTGATCTTAAAGCGCTTACCTGATACTCCATGTGTGGCTTGTAGCTGGGCTCTCTCCTCACGTTCGTGTGAGGCTTGTACGCTGATTTCGCCGTCGATTCCCCGTGAAACGAGGCGTTGTTTGGTCGATAGTCCTGGCAGGGATTGCACGCTGTAATCAAAGTCACTATACTAATGAGAATTGATTATTTTGTTAAAACAAAGAAGCTTCATTAATTCATTTTATCAGCGTAACAATGAAGAACACAGATGGGCGGATAACCTTAATGGTAAATATTATATACAAATATATAAATATACCCGTATAATCATTGTAACATTTACATGAATACCGGTATGCGAATACGTTTAATTTGTAGTAAATCTAGCTTCACGTGGAACTTACATTTAGTTTTGCACGAGTTTGGTTTCTTGGTGAACTCTGTCTTGTAAGTAGTTTTACCATCAAACTTGCCGCTCGGCTGCTGGGTCTCCTGAGTAGGTTTCACTAGTTTGGCACGTTCAGCGTTGGCGTGTTTAGTAAAATCTTCCTGCAAGATTCGAAAACAGGAATGTAATTATACCTGAACATGCGATCTTAATTCACCATCAGTAAGTAGACCATAACTCTCAATCAATGGCATTTATTAGATAAATAAAGATAAATCATTCTAAATTTTGAAAATCATCCTCGAGTTAAATGCCACGTGAGGTTTGAAATATGGTGCCTTATGTCAAATGAGTATTAATATCTAATTGGCCTGATTCATCGTATGATTATTTCTTACTTTCATAGTAGACGAGACTTTGCTTTGCGGACATCCCGACTCTATCTTGATGCACTCTTTGTGTTTTATTGGAGTCGCGCGACACCAATTACTATCATCAACCCCGTGATTCTGAAAAAAATGTCCATCAGCATTAAGTGTTAACCCCGTCGGGAAAATTGCAATTAAGCTACAGAAGTCTTAACACTGGATGAATTTGGTCAGGAAAACGAGGTCAGATTCAGTGCGAACTCCTCGTTGTGGTGAGTTGAAGAGCTGCTGAAAACGTTTGCTCTGATAACCGAGAGCACGGAGTGATGCTTATAGCGCTCCATCCCTTTGATTAATAGTTTAAGTGACAGATTAAGAGGATGCGAAGAGAAAAACAATGTGCCAGGTAAAGAGAAGTATACGAACTGATAACAAATTAAGTATTGTCTCACGGACAGTTTCCCTGGGTTGCCATGGCAAAGAGATGAAACCCTGTGTGATTTACCTTAGATGCAGGGATGATTCAGATTAAATTAAAATTAAACAGAATAGTACCACAGAAACCCACAAATTCCTCACTTGAACTGCAAACAATATACCAAATTAATATGTGTTTTTTACCTTAAGTTATTGATGGTGTATTGTTACACGGTTAAGAATCTGCAGTGTACATGTATATGTATATTCATACATTTATCAGTTGTTTACCATAGATGTTAGACAAGATATCGATTGCAGCTGGGAATTTTGCCTTACATATATTTGTATTGTCAGATCCTATGCATTTTTACCCTCGATATGTCATACTTGATCATTATATCAAGTGTTTGCCTTATTTTTTACATCAGTTGTTCCTTAGATAATACATGTGTTGTTAGACAAAGAATTGCCTCCTTGAATAACGGATTATGTGTTGTTAGACAAGGTGTTGTTGCCTTAGATGCTAGATAACGAGTTAGAAGAACTAAGTGAAGGTAAGGGTTTTTTACCTTGAAGCTGACACGGTACATGGTATCATTGTGAAACTTGGCTGTGGCTGGCACATAGCTGTAATCCGGTTTGTACGAATCGGTTCTCGTGCTCGGCTGTAATCAAAGTATACACCACATTTACACATATTTATACACATCTTTGTACATACATGCACACTACATTTTTTATAATTAAATTCATGTTATAGGAGGTAAACTTTGACAGAGGGTACAATTTCAATAAAATAACACTCGTCACACCTTACCTACCATTTTGAAAAATAAGACTAGATATGAATATTATCAAAACTGCATCTGCATCTCTCGTTTACGTAGATTCGAAGAACAGCGTAAACAGTCAGCAAATTAACACCACATAATCACTAAATCAGTATCCATGGCAACAAACAGGTATGCCAATCGCCAGCGAGACGAATAGCCAACACTCAGGTAAATTACAGTAAAGCACGTCGATAATAATTGTTTGACAGACGTGTTTCAAAAATACGCATTCTCAAAAATCATAAGCGAGATGTAGTAGAAGCTTTCCTCATCTAAATGCTAAGAATCCAAGCGTGCGGTATTTAGCATACATCAGTTCGCCAGTGATCAGATTCATATTAAAGCAGGATTAAAATCTATAGAATTTAATCCATAGTATGTAACACGTGTTGCGCACATCCACGAGATAAAATATGAATTATGTGAAGCATTCTATCATCATACATCATCATCAACATCAACGAGAAAACATCCAAACAATGTGACACTCCAGGCACTTCAGTCCCCGGGGATGAGCATTAAATATACAAATCCTGGTCACAACAAATGTATCGGCTAGCGTATCATCTCCTAGGGATGTCCGAAGAGCACTGGTTTACAGAATCCACGCCTAAAATGACCTCATCGTCAGCAACGATTGTGATCTACAGATGTTATCGAATTTAAGTTGAAAATCCATAGTTCATCGATGTGAGAAAATCAATTAAAACGCGCGCATGCCATGGAAACACATGGGGAGTAGAGACATACACCAGCTATACAGCACTAGACTGGGACGTGAGGCAAATCAATGCTACAGCAAGAGACAAAATAAACCCGAATTTATATATACATCAAAGTGAAGATATCCACCTAAGCTATAGGATAACATATCACGATATAGAACACGAAATTAGCTCACGGTTACAGATATACACATGTACAATGCATATGTACATGTACATGTAGACGCATCTAAGTAATATATGAAAATATGAATATAGTTACAGTGATACCGGCGCGACCGTACAATGTAGAACACTGACAACTGTTGTACATCAACTGTTACATCATTGCCAACGTGACTTTTCTAATATCAATAAAATACATGCACATTGTGTGTTAGTAAAAGTCATTTTTACCCGTGCAGAGCAAACAGCATCATATTTACACTGATAATTAGCACATAACCTATGGAGTACCTGTATACATGTATGCACCTGCAGCAGCTTACCTATGCACACGTGTATATGCAATACTGTAGATTATCGAAATGTCGAAACGCGGGAGTGTGATAGACTCCTGGAGACCTCGGGATGCGTGGAGATACGTGATATTCAAAGGGTTACATCCTTACCAACCCCGGCATCAGCGGCATCAGCAGCAATCAGAGACGCGAATCACCGAACTAGCACCGCGAGTTTTTTAACAAGAACTCCGGGAGCTGCTGGAAACCGGGTCCGAAACCCTCATCTCCTAACACCGGGGTAGGCGCCGGACTGACGCTGTGTGTGCACGGGTATGGGACACGGGGATGAGAGTTCCCGGGAGATGCTCGGCGGGCCGCAGATAGAAGCACCTGATAACAGGAGGCGGAAACTGAGAGCAGGCGGAGATGGAGAGAAAACTTTCAGCGCGGGCGCTCCGCAGTGGCAAAAGAAGTTGTTATGACAACAAAAGAGACGCGCCGTCCTAATAAAGTCGCAGATCGAGTGATTGGAAAACCGAGTCGGTGGCAACACGGGGCAGGAAATAGAAATAAAAAGTTACGTTATTGTAGGAACCAAAAACTACAAGCGGGGGGCTAAGTTTAGATGTTTACGTGTGAAGGTGCGCCAGAGATCAAAGGATACACGTGTTTTCATCCGGCTAACACCAACATCGGCGAGGATTCCAATTACAGGGGCGCTAAAATAAATACCGAAAATCACTCGACTTATCACTGCTCAGATGGGTCACTTAACGCCAGGTACACCGACTTGTGAAGGTGTCTACGGGCACAGGTAAACCGACTTGTGAAGGTGTCTGCGGGCACAGGTAAACCGACTTGTGAAGGTGTCTGAGGGTACAGGTACACCGTCGATATCAGCCAATAAACAGACAGCGATCAACGCCGGAGAGGGAAGGAGAAGATGCGGCCCATATCGCCCCGTTGTTATGGTAACCGAATAGCTCAGGTACTTGGGCCAGAAATAACACGGGGGTTAGCGAAGGTGTGTTTACCTGAGTAATGTGTGAGGTGAACAGGTGATTATCTCGCTCAGGTGTGGTCAGCCTCCACCAGACAGGTAATTACAGGCGCAGGTAATATTATACACAGGTAATCTGGCCTGTCCGTGTTAAAACGTACACAGGTGAGGTGGGACGATCACTCTACTCGTTAAGTACTCGCACCTGTAGTTTGTGTCTAAACGACGGACAATTACTCACCAGTGCTCAATCTATAAACGTACTGAGCACGGACATCGCGGACTGCCGGACAATGCGATACATATTTTCATACACAAATCGTTACCTTTACTGATTACGGTGGGGCATATCGTACATCCGGGAAATTGTTTACCATAATAAAGAACTTTGCAAATTGAATTGAATTGAACTGTACCGGTGCACATAAGGCTAAATCAAACGCGATGCGGTAAAATGGGTAGATTACGGGAATTGTGGCGTATGCCGGTAGTTTAACTTAGAAATAGCGCATGAGCACAGGACTCAGTTTACTTCACATATAGGACATATGTACGTACATCGTGCGTATCAGTGATCTCAACACCCGAGCTCATGATACCACAAACACCACATAAAAATACCTAAGGCCCCATAAAATTAATAAGTTGTTTCTCAGGCTTTTATTTGCCTGAGACAAAGCGTGCGGGCGGCAGGTCAAT
>JAXGGS010065321.1:6545-22198 GCA_035585475.1 Armandia brevis | reverse complement strand
GCTTGTACATGACCGCCGGCGTCAGACAATGTCTCATGAAATTCAGATTAATGCCATCGATTCGCCGAATTCGGGCGGGCGAACGAAAACACGGCGTTAACGCATCGCCTGTGACAAATTGTCGTGGTGGCCGCGCGTGATGCATGAATGGCGGCGCGGGTGTGTTGTGTGAAAATATTTGTTAACGACGATGCCCCGGATGAGAGCGATGTGTTTATCTCGAGTTGATGAAGTCGCCGCGTTCGCGGGTTACGAAAACAAATACATTTATTATTTTAACAAACGCCCGCTTGAAAACACGGCCGCCGTTTCATCATCATCGCACAACATATCGCCGGCCCGGCCGACACCAAACCGCTAGATTACCAACATTAATCTTATTTTTCCGCTATATGTATATATATATATCACAGAGTGATACAGCATCGCGGAGAAACACATGGATGCTGGAGGGCCGGGTGAGCGGGGCATGAAATACTGGGCAGCCGCTAATTGTATGAGAATAGTGAACAATTTCTCATTCTCGTCATGCCGCCAATCCTTAAGGAGCTTTGACATCTGTGTACATATGCCGGCGAAGGGACGATGGCGAATTTATGGCTTTTTCAGCGCGAAATGAATGAAGCACGCTATTCCAGCAGCACCTCAATATAACGCGGTTCTCGACTACAACACGAGTACATAAATGTTACCCAAAACTGGCTATCACTTAGGGGTCGAGTCTTACAGTTGACGTTATAGTTACAGGTTCTACTGTATGGAATGTTGCAAGCAGATGCGCAGCGTTATAACAAGGATCAACTTTATCGTGTGTTACAAAGCTGATGTTCCGTGTTATAACAAGGTTCTGCTGTATCCAGTGTTACCCAGCTGATGTTCCCAGTTATAGTGAGGTTCCACTGTATCGCGTGCTACACAGCTGATGTTCACACGTTATAGCGGGGTTCCACTGTATCGCGTGCTACACAGCTGATGTTCACACGTTATAGCGGGGTTCCACTGTATCGCGTGTTACACAGCTGATCTTCACACGTTATAGCGGGGTTCCACTGTATCGCGTGCTACACAGCTGATCTTCACACGTTATAGCGGGGTTCCACTGTATCGCGTGCTACACAGCTGATCTTCACACCTGCTGGTGCGTGGGGTGAAAAAAGTCGGGAAACAACGAAACGTAATCTATATTGATTTTTCAGTCGGCGAGAGCAGGGGATTATAGGCGGAGATTAGGGTGAAGTAACCGGTCTATTGCTCGCTAATCCAGCTCGGGATGAGGGTAAATCCAGCAGCTTGTGTGGGCTAAATCCCCCTTCGCGCCCAGTTAGAGTACAGCCGGTTTTTATCGCTGCTGCACCGGCTCACATCGTGCCGCCATGAAAAGACCGCTGATTGGGATACCGTTAGACCGAGTTTCAAATCAAAACAAAGTGATTGTTATTGATATTCAATTCACCGCGCTCGCCTAAGGGGTTTTCAATGTAATTTAAGAGGGCAACACAGATGAACAACTTGTGAGAGCACTTGAAAACTCTTTTCATCAGCGCGGGATAGCTGAGAGCGGAGCGGTTCGGTTCGGTCTGCAAATGAACCGAAACGCGCCCTGCGGGCAGTTCCGTGATATGGAAATTTATGCAAAATCTTTCGCGTGCAGACATCGTGTAAATCAGGGACATACGGCCGGGAACCAGCATCGGCAGGCGAGCTGCTTTACAAGCGGGCTGCACTCCAGCCGCCCTGATGAGCGAATTCACCGATAAACGCCGGCATATATCGGCAGCCACCATCAGAATTGATTTGGTAGGCCACAGAATGATGCTCATGTGTACTGTCTCTGCTGCAGGTCCCCAAGGGCCTGGCTCTCTTCTGGTACTGTTTCTGCAGCAGGTTGCCAGCGGTAGCGGTCGAGGACAACTTTAATTTGTCAGGCAAAGTTTGACTGTTGACTTTGACAGTTGGTAGGATTGCCGCCGATCTAGCTCTCCTTGTGTCACACCGTCGATCTGCTGACATCAGTGACTGGCCGCGAGAGGACCGGACCGGACCGACCATTCAGGTGGCTGGGCGTCCCATTTGTTAATGAGGCCAACGGACAATCACCAGATCAGCATCTCAAGCAGTGGACGGCGGTCGCTAAGATGAGAGCGAGCTGGCGGAGAAGAGAGGGGAAGATGAGGCCTGTTTTAGTGGCCCCTGGGTGACCGATATCAGCGCCCGGGGAACCATCCACTCGCCGGTATCCGTGAGAATCTTCCTCGGGCGGTCAGCTCGGGAGGTGCAAACCGTCCATTAGTGCACCCCCTGTAGTAGCAGACACGGGACGCCGTTAAGCTTTATTACGGTCTCTATTAAGCTTAACATACATGTATATATATGATTCAGAAGCTGTGTGCTGGCCCAACAATGCACCAGAACTAGCCAACTTCTATGTAGCACGTTATAGCAACTTCTATTGGCTCATCTGTTATTCTCAGGTTGCGTGAATAATTTGATTGCCTTTAGACTGGGATTTCGCGTTGTTTGTTTGCGCATAATTTGTAACTGATACATCCAGGGTGGTTTAACGTCCAGGTGCCGTCTTTTTAACAGCTAACGCGATCCGATGTCTGCTGCCACATCAACCGTCGCCGCGGCGGCTTTAACGCCCCGCAAGTGCAGGAGCAGATGCCAAGGAGAACATGCCGCCACCGTGGAGAACAGGCCGCCACCGAGGTTTATGTCGGGCCACCCGCATTAAACTAGATCTAGACCGCCCCGCGTTTTTGTTCGACGTTTTCAGACCAGGCCTGGCATCCCGGTCCGGTGGCAGCGATCCCCGGCCTGGTCCGCATTCCTCCGCCTGGCTCCCGGCCCACATCCACCACCGCAGACACCACACGGTCGATGTCTGCGCGGCAGAAGCTGCCATCGGGCGTTCACCGGCACCTGCAGGAATTATACCACACGGCGGAGAGCCCCCTGATTTACAAGTTTGACGAAATGGTTCCGCACAATTGTCGGCGGCGCGGTTCTGCAAGACGATGGCTTACGTATGACGACCGGCTGACGTGCTGATGGGAAGCGCCGCTCAATGGCCGCAAATTACCACGCGGCGCCCACTAATGTCGCACAATACCCCCGGTGTTATCGCCGCGCTAAAGGGCCCCCGAGATCGATAAACATATCTGTGATGTAATGAGGCGGGATTCTCGCGGGGTGTTCGGATGCCTGGCGTATGGTCTGCTACCCGAAGTTCAACGCGGAAAACTAGACGATCGCGCTGCAGTGTATCGCTTTGTTGGCTACTCGAAAGGGGCTAGGGGTTCTAGGATGTTTGACATACTTACATATCTTTTCCACACGTTGGTGGTGAGGACCTGATTCGTTTCGTCAAAATCCAGAATCTGAATGAGCGCCACGCTAAATTCGATCTTCATCGTCGATGTGGAGTTGAGCACCGGGCGCGGAATCTTCCCGGCTCGTTTGTAGCGCCGCAACAGGAACTTGATCAGCCGGCTCTCGTGCGAGAACTTCATCGAATCGCTCCTGAAAAATGAATAAAACATCGGCTTAATCTAAGCGAATTCGTTCGTTCCTTCATTCATTCATTCATTGATGATGCCGGCCCGAGCCATCGTGGACCGGTTCCAAATCTATTAGATCCCGCCACTGTCCGCGGCATTACCGTAGCGAGCTGGTTAGCGACTGATTGGTCGTAAACGCGGTGATATCTCAGACTTTAGTCGCGCCGCTGGATGTTTGTGTATCTATCTTAGTCGCCGTGAAAACTATATGTTACTCGAGGCGCGTTTAAAAAGCCATAACCTCGCCCGTTTACCGGCTGCCCGGACAGGCGGGGAGAGCGGACTAATTCTGGGGTATTCAGCGGGAGCGAGGGCTGTGATAGATTTACGAGAGGCGATGTGTTGACCTGGTTTATAAAAGGCCGTGGCGCTACAGCCCCCGGGGACCGTTTTCTCCCGGAACAGCACTCTTACGCCAACCCCCTAACCGTTCCACTCCGGGAGCTGCGGTCTTACCCCTCACAATCCCCCCTTCCTCTCCTCTAGGAGCCCCGGTCCTCACCCACCGCCGCCCCCCCCCCCCCCCCTCTGGGGACCTTTGGTCTTACCCCTAACCGCCCTTTAGCGGGCCGATAAGACAGGGGGACATGTCGAGAGCCCCCAGTGCGCGCTTAGATCAAACCTCAGTCCGAACCCGCACATTCCCGTCAACATAAGACTCCACCCAGCCTCCGATCTGACGTACTTAGATCTGTATATTGACGTTAGGTGTCTGGTGATGCTCTTCAGTACAGTAAAGGCACCTAAGTGAATTCTACTATAAATCAGAATCAAAGAAGTATATATCCAGTCGCAAAATCGGAGCAGGACGGAAGTGATTATCTTAAACACTTAGTAACCCTCTGTATAACGCGGGAAGCTGGGATTTGTAGAATTATTGATGAATTATTCCTATAAGTGACCATAGATCCAAATTATAAAAACCCCGATACTTAGACCTACCAGATTGAGGCAGAGCCGTGTTATTCACGGTGTATAGAAACGTGTGGTAAATAGAATCGTTGTGTGCGCGACGGTTATTTGTCTGGTTGATATCATTCCCGGGCCTGCCCTCCATCAGACGATACATCTGCCTCGTCATGGCTACTCAAACCTTATCGAGTTTGTCGCACTCACGGACTCGTCAACAACCTACCCGGCGCACTCAAGCAGGAAGTGCAGCTCTCAGCGCCCGAGTGTGAGACCGGCCAAGATAAAAGCGACCGAAACTGAAACGTTTTATCCGGCGCAATCAATCAGCTGGATCTGCCGTGACCCTGCGACAAACTGCGACAAAGGCTTGGGAACATTAGGACATTGACCCCCTGTATCTCCCCCCCCCCCCCCCACGGGTGGCGATATGATCAACGACCGTCGGAGACCGCAGCAGATCGGCATCTGGGCGATAATAGAATTGGAGCAAACACACTCTGAGTAAGAGGCGGGCACAAGAGGAAGTGCCGCTAATAGGCGGAGGAAAGAAGCAATTGGTTCCTAGAGCGTTTGTCGGGAGGAAAACTAGATCGCCTGCGGTTTTTTGCACCAGGCAGAGCTAGGGTCGTTACCGGGAAACCGATTGTTTCGGCGGCGAGCAACGATTTATTTGTCCCGGAGAGAGGACAGAGCCGAGCCGGTGCTAAGCGTGATCTGGTTTGCTCCGGGACGGGATAGCGAAAGATAACGGTCTGAAATCAGCAGCAGCAGCAACATCGCGACATTAGCCTGAGCTGTGGCGCATCAGGAGACCAATCAATCCATCTGCGAGTCTCTGATCTTCATGCGTCTCCGCCGGGAGTGGTGGCCGTATTCTGACCATTCCTGTGAGGTCGCCACCTCTCCTGACCTTTCCCACGTGAGGGCACGGCCCTTCTCTCGGCCTTTCACAGGGGCCTCGCCGCCGCCTCAGACGTTCACCCGATATGATTAGAGTCATGGCCTCACGTTAAAATTGAGCAGCCGCCGTCATAAATCGCGCCGGCATCTGACAGAGTCGGTGGATTTCCATCTGTGGGTGTTATCATGTGGTGGAGGATACTAATACGGATCATCTTCTGGATTATCTACATACCAGCTTTGGAAAAGGTGGACTGATGTTTGTCGATTTTACAACCATTACTCAAGGGAGCAATTTCCATGACAATTACTCTCTCAATGTTTCAATATAACCAATAATCGTCAATAAATAATAAGTAATAAATATATAGAATATATAATTATATGTCGACCTGTCCAGATGTGACCCAGCCCGGCCTAGCTAGTTCGTCAAATTAAAATGATCGTTAATAAAGATAAACATAATATTATAATTGAGCAATAATTGAGATAAGGGCTTAAAATACTTATTTTTGGAGGAGTTTTGGGCATGTTCCCTGCTCTCTACGGAAGACACACAATAGCCAAGGACATAAGCTACCTCAGCATGGTAATGGCTGCCCAAGAGCTGACCATTCCATCCCAACTTTAAACCCACACGTTTCCATACCTTCACCATCTGTCAGGAACCGTCTATCTCAGAATTCAGAATAGTGTATGTTAGGGAAAGAATTAATAGACTTTGACAGTTCCACTTTAAAGCATCACGTTTATCAACGGTTTTCTCTGTCAGTTTGCATCTGAAGAGAGCTAGATTTATTTGCTGCCTGTATGATACCTCTGCAGGTTATTAACATAGATGATAGAGACCTGTGATTCCTGATAGCACCATCCAGGTGATCTGATGGTCGGAGTTGTGCAGTATTCAGGCGGGTGAGGCAGGACCTGCGCTTTAAATAATCACGTGGCGTTGGCGGACATGGCTCAATAATTCATCGCATAATATATCACATCATAGTAATAATAAATATATACATATTATTCATATAATTATTATAAGTTGGTGACCTGTGTCGTGTCAACCTACGATCATTTACATAGTCATGGGTTTAATCAAATCGGTTTGAATCTATAAACCTAGTGGCGGTTTGACCTTGACAATCCCTCGCCTGAATGGTTGATGTAGAACGATTCCTGCTCGCCGCTCATGCGACACACATCATCGTCAACCATTCGTGTAATCTGCAGATCTGCACACATGATACCGATTCACAAATTAAAAACAATTTGTCCATTTACTAAATCAAACAGCGGAAGTGGATCCCATTGACCTTCACGTTTCTGGGTCAGATAAAAGGGGACCTCACATTCATCGATTGTGTTTGATGACAGAACGAACCAATGTTAGCTTGTATATCGGCTCAGTTGTGTCAGGCAGAATTAGGTTAATGCCTCTAATCAATGAGGGGGTTTAAGACGGTGTAATTAAAAGTGAATTTCGGGTCACCTGTGGAGATTAGAGAAAGCTTGCCCTAATCCAACCATCCTTCTACTTGACAACCACCCTTCTACTTGACAACCACCCATCTCCTTGACAACCATCCTTCCCCTTGACAACCATCCTTCTCCTTGACAACCATCCTTCTCCTTGACAACCATCCTTCTACTTGACAACCACCCATCTAGTTGACAACCATCCTTCTCCTTGACAACCATCCTTCTACTTGACAACCATCCTTCTCCTTGACAACCATCCTTCTCCTTGACAACCATCCTTCTCCTTGATTGAGTAATGATAAAACTGTTTCAGTCTTGTCAGTGACATGGACATCAGGTCTGTAAGCATTCTGTAAATTCCCACTAATTCCCTTTTAAGACAATCTGTCGAATCTGGAAAACTATTCACATGTTACTCCTATGTCAGATCCCCAAAATGAGCCGGATCTCAAATCAGAATGACCGTACGCTTAATGTTAGTGTTTATTGTGAGGTGTTTTCGGAACCCTAGCTTTCTTGTGCAATGTGACACAGCTCATGTTCCACTTAATCTGACTACATCCTGCGTGTCACTCTCCAGGGGGACTGGCCCTAATTCACTGTGCCTGAGCTGAAAACAATTACTCAGTCACATCTCGGATGTAAACCGAGGACAATTTAATCGCTCAATCATTGTTTGGACAAGCAGTAACAAATATCCTTGGCCTTGTCAATCTGTTATATGTCTGCTATTAATTAAGTTGGACGATATATTCTCCTGGCTGTTTGACGGAGTTCTGCTTCTGTATCACAGTGCGGTCTAGGGGATAAACGTGCAACCATTAACTGTTGATGCTTAAATGTTTAAATACAACTAAAGATAAAGATAAAAATCAGAGACTCGCAGAAGGATTGATTGGTCTCCTGATGCGCCCCAGCTCAGGCTAGTGTGGATGCTGCTGCTGACTTCAGACTACAATCGTTCCAATGCAAAAACTTGCTTATCCTTAAAGGAAAATTCTTTATTTAATTGAGATTATAAGGGGAAGCCTTTACTCTTATGGATATATTGGGATATGATATACAATTACCCGAATCAACACTCGGTCCTGATTACATTTTATAAATCCACATTTATCTGCATTCTAACAAAAATAGCACATCGAAATAAACAATAAAACTATTGTGGCCTAGAAAATACGGTGTATCAGCGAAATCCCAAAACCCGATTGAGATGAACTAGGCATGTGTCTGAGAACGATAATTCCCATAAAGGTTGCACCCTGTTCACATAGCGTGACACCGAACAATCTTACAAACAGATTCATTGCTGGTACACAGCCTCACCCTCTTCATAGAGAGCATAGCGATTTCTGGGAGCTTTCTTCGTAGCCAAACAACCGACGTGATCCATTGGAGCCTAACAGAACGTTTGACACCCACATATCCGGAATTTACGGAAAGCACTAATTTTGTTAGCTTACATAGGCCTATGTTGCGACTTGTTTTGTATCCCAAAACAAAAGGATCAGCAAGAAGTATATGCAAATAATTTCAAGGGTTTGATGGTTTGGTGGAAAACAAGACCAACAATTTTATAAAGCACTGTGTAAAGTCACTACCTCAACGGAGGCAATGACTGGAGAACCTCGTCATTTAAAGCTGATATTGGCCAAGTCATCAGGGATTTGTGTCGTTGTTAAGCTTAATAGTGGACATTGTTATTAGAGCGTTCTGTATTAGTATGTTTGTCAGATATATCCCACGAGTAATGACCCTCTGTTTACGACGCATTGATGAGTACAATGATATCACTGACCAGTATGAATGACATCTAATGTTAATGGAACGTAATTGTCACTTAGTCGAATGACAAACGGTATGTTCCCCTACAAGTTTGGACATTATCACCACTTTGTAAAGAGGTAACAGTCGCATTATCAAATTAATAATTGATATATCCACTCTGTGTGCTAATTTAGGGATATCGTGGGACACTAACCCCGATGGATCTGTACGATATTTGCCCCTTTCAGAACTGGTCAGTTAATCTTAGTTGACCAAACATTGGCCAGACCGTCGTGTCGCCTTTGGTCAGGCAGCAGTGCCTCTGAGACCATCATCAGCATCTGCACATCTCAGTAATATAAGACGGATGAGTTGCTCATCTGATATCTGTCTCCTGAGACAAACATAGATCGAGTCATATCTGACCCTTAGTATTCAGTACAATATCTCCTGTGACAAACATGGAGCGATTGATATCTGACCCGTAAGTTAGCATTCAGTACAAAATTTACGTCATTATTGAAAGTCCGATTTCGGAGCATTGATAATCTGTGACAGATCACTAACAAAATGCAGAAAGTCCATCAGGGAACAAATACGGGTCCTTTCTTGTTGTCCTATCTATGAGTATGTCAAAATGGTCAAAGTATTCTTTCGATGGAATTTACAAATGCCTAGGAGCTTTCGGTGAATATACGCTTAGATGTATTGTGAAATGGCGCACTCCCAAGGTCACTTCCCAAGGTTGAATATTACTACGTGATAACGCAAGTTGACTGGGATCCCATTCTGGATAAAGTTGGATAACTAAGCCTGGATGGTGTTATCAGGAAAAAGCTACAATCAGAAAAAGTTGCTATCAAAAGAGTGCGTTTGGGGGTAGAAGGGTTAATACGCTGGGCTGAGCATAAGAAGGAAAAGGCTCAGCCTCATGATTCAAGCGAGGGAGAAATACAGCACAGCTCTGCTGGGTTACTGCATTAAGATATAATCATCGATAAAATACCACTATAAAGTTGACGACTTAGAGAAGATTATTTCGTGTTACAAGACAATAAACTGACGGTAGAGGAGAGCATGGCTGGCAAGTACTTGCGCTAGTATGTTACGAATCGATAGATGAATATGCTGACTGAAGGCGAACGCTCCTGGAACACTTTACAATTATTCAACATACAATCAAATTCAATCTAATTAAATAAAGCCAAACAAGAATAAAACTTCGTAAATCTAATTTAAGATCAATTTAGTGCAATATCGAGAGAACGTGGCAGATGAAATAAAAAGTTATATTGGGATGACGCATTAATGGTAAGCATTTCTTGAAGTTTTTTTGAAAGGAGAATGAGATAAAGACCTTGAAATGAATATGTTTTACATCCAATGAAACGCGGATTTTCCAGGAAAACAGAGACACAATCAAACTGGAAGTGTTTGTTTCTTAATTCACTAATCAGCTTGCCATTACAAATTGCTTGCAGGTAACGGTATCACATTTACCTTTAATTAATAAAGCACCTGCTTCAGCCAGAGAGACAAGAGCCAACTCACCTTACTGAGAACCAAGGACACACAATACATTTTTATCACCTAATTATACATAACTAATAAAGAGCATTACAAACATCTGCCTGGATTAATGATACTCTAACTAAACAAAATACATACTCTAATTAGAGCAGGAATGTGTAAGCAATCATTGAGAGGTGATCATATAAACAGGTGTGGCAGGTTATTTATGATTAGTTTCACGATATCAAATGTCAAACCATTGATATTTCATCGGAATATCAGGCTACAATTACAGCGTAATTAATCATCACTATAAGTAATTATATATCGAATCGGAAGCCGGAAACGCCTGTCTTATCAATCATTCACCAACTCGCAGATGATGCTAATTGCTGATCAACTGAAGGTCATGTCAAACATTCGTCATTCATTCTTCCCACGAATCAGGTTGCATCATATATATTCATATTTAAAATTAAAAATAATGCATAAGGGAAATATAAAGATAGAGTATTTGACGCGAGGAAAACCTCAACCAATTGCATTATCTATGAAATGCCATACGAGTCACTTTACTCCGTGTCAGCGAAATTTAATTTTTATCAAAGCATCTTTGTTCAGAGATGATGGACAAGATCGAGAATGCTCAGAAATGGTCTTGATACCGAGTGCTGAGGACGCTCTGTGTCTCTAACATAGCAATGGAAATCAGTCTGAAATACCGTGGTGACAAATGCCAACCAACCAATCATATTCCAGGGATACGAGACAGTGGCGTGATTGCCTCTTTCAAAATTGGCAAAGCAATTCCAATTTTTGATCCCTTGATTTCCAGGCATTTACTGAAGGCAAATCTACGAGAGTAGAACTTTATAACGCAACACACTTGAGATGAAGTTTGATGTCAAATCTAGAGGAACAAAAACATCAACAAACGTAAAGGAATTCGTCAACAAATGTCAGACATCTTTTGATCTGAACGCAGGAGTAACCACCAGTCATAGGGCAGCAACCAACGGGAAAAAGTCAGTTTTCGGGACACAAAATGTGTAAGAAAAGATTACAAAGCTGCAAATGACAGCTAAATGACAACGGAAGGACACGTGGTACTCACAAGACACAGCATCGTTCCTGTCAATGCTGAAGTTGTTTCTATCGCTATCAGTTTTTGGGATACACGTTTGTCGTTAGAAACTTTCGAAGCTGACAATGTTAGTGATGCGCGAGGAACCTTGAACAGCGTGATTAATGTCGAGAAGGTGTTTGTTAGGGACCGGCGAGGCCACTCCATATAAATACTTTGTTAAAATCCCATTTATCATTCAGAACTATGGACGCGCCGATAACGAATTCTACTCGAACTGACCGACGACATCTTTTTATCTTAAAGAAACGATTGAAATCAAATAAATCAGCCCGCCCGTCTGTTTTTTTACTGCGAACATTCGTGGGCCACCACACAGTAATGTATATCCGAGGATATCAAGCAGCTAGTCAGAGGTTATCGTGCCGACTTAATCCCAGCTACGATTCTTTACGAGTTGAAATTATTTCGCGAAATCTTGACCAAGTTACCAAATGGTAACTAGTAGAGGTCGCCCTGTTATTTACGTGCTTATACGTGCGCTGAGCCTAGTATCATATGATCAATATTTTAAATCTCCAATGTTATTGCTCAAAATTGCCTATAAAACAGCTAGCTATATTTGGGCTTTTCTTCTCTCCGGTTAACTCACAGTGACTCATTTTAAACTAACGAAAATTCACCTTTGTAAAGGCAACTTCCATGAATCGTCATTTTGCCAATCAAAATCGAATTACCTGATGCTGATACATCGATTCAGGGCCATGGTACAGCCGCGGCGTAAAATCATTAATTGTTGATGCACTAAAGCCAGTTACTGTGGAAAGTGTCAAATGGTCCCCTGGGACTCATCAATCATATCAGTTTAATCAATGGCTCTGTTTAAAAGCACTGAAATCGTCGAGCATCGATAGAGTGGTTATTAAAAGTGCATACCTCACATATGCTGTAATATGATTTTATTGAATTAGGTTAAATATGTTGGATTGTAAAAAAATGATGCTGTTTTTGTGCTATGCCTATATCAACAATACATCCGTTTTCGTTCACACATATTTCATATACACCATCATACTAATTGTCTAATTGATCCATATTTATCTATTGCTGAGTATTCAGAAAATTGACCAATCTTTCTCCAGCAGCTATTTTCCAGGCCACACATTTTGAATTAATGAGGTTTGATATTATCTTTGGTGACTGATCAAGATACATAGATTAGATAAGCTCAACATATCTGAATGCAAAGTGAGACAGCACTCTAAAATGAAATTTGCTGTGAACTAGTGGAAGAACTATTGTAAGAAAACCTTATCCATGCCTCACCTCCAACATTGCACTCAGGTAAATACAACTCATCTTACAAATAGCAGATAAACAAAATCAAATATGCGAGAGACTGCACGGGTAATTCGGCTGATGTTTATATATGCTTAGGGTGGGTTCAAAGCTCTTCTCACTGGTATAGGAGCAACAACCCTGGCAGCGTCTTACTGGTAAACACATTAACGTCCACCTACAACATATATTGAGTATCTATCTGTTTGAATAGATACTTTTGTTGTAAAGGTAATGCGGTTCTAGATTAGTTAGTTTCAGGTATTGTGTGTCGAGTAAGATCTGTCTGCTTCTGTCCCCTTTGAATATACAATTTTAGAGAAAACATGCCTTGTTTCACCATCAACAAGCGATCAAGAAACAATTTACAAATAGCAAGGGGGCAGTGAACTATGCGACGTTCAGAATGTAGGAGATCGACACCCTAAAATTAAATACTGCAGCTTCGGCAGTAAGTGGTTATTTTTGTTAAGCAACCTTAAACTTCTGAAGCTGATATAGCGGGGTAAATATGACAATGACGATGACAATATTATCAACATAGTAATTTAAATCTAATTATTTCTGAAAAGCGCCTGATCATAAACACAAATCGTTCCCATATCAGCGGGAATATGATGTACATGTACCTTGCCGCATTTCTACGCTTGGTGGCTGGAAAAAGGAATGTTTTACTGGTCTGAGCTATAAGTCGAGCTAGAATCCATTTTTGTTTCACACCCGGGTAGTAAAATACCGACAGTAACAGCTGATGCAGATAGCACTAAATAAGGCGATGCACCTGATCCAAGAGCCGCTCATAGGCCTGTAAAATACCGTTCCTGATGCACCAACAGGAGTTACCAAACTAGATCTCTTGCAAGGACAAGCAGTGTGGGCAAGCGCGAGCATTAATAAGTACAATTGCCTACTCATTAACAACCTTATAAAAAGACACACACGCCGACTCAACATTCTTGCCAGTTTAATCACCGTTTAGCATCTCTCCGTTGCGCCAGGACAAAATATCAGTAATTTCTACATTATTTGTGACCTATTTAAACGCTTATTTGCGTTGTGATGCTGATTATCGTGTCATTGTCACAGTGGTAGTTTTCCCAGTGGTCAAATCATCATCTATCACCCAGGCAAAAGCCAGAGGAATTAATCCCGGGTGCTTTTTATCGCTATTGACTACCTTCAAAACACAAAACTATCCTGTAAAACATCCCGGTGATGAAATCGGTAGGGAGACTCGGATAATCGACAAAACGTTGCAGGAATTGGGTTGATGAATCCACGGTTTGCTGCTGGCGAGAAGACAGAGACAGCATCTCCCGAGGGCCGCACCGCCAGTTAGTTTCTGGGCAGACGACAATTGATCTCGTTTCCCGCGCTTTCCTGTCGCCGTCCCTGACACGAGACTGTAATTAGCAGACGACCCTCTACAAGTGATTAGTTCATGAATAAACCGCATTTTTTGGCAGGATTAGCTGGAAGTCCTGGTGAGCCAGACCTTCATTAAGGACTTTGTCTAAACCCAAACTGTATCATGCTTATTCCCTACCTTAAACATCAAACATCCATCCATGACTGGTAAATTCACGATAGATCTAACAAACAGTGTCAGCGGAATCCCCAAATACTAGAAAACTAATTTATAAAGGCTGTCATAATTAAGCCAGGGGAAGAGTTGGATAACAGGCCAGATATAGCGTAAATAGTGCCAAGATGATCAACTCGAATCACGACTCCTTAGACCATCAGACAATGGTGTGAGACCCTGATGTTTAACTTCATTTCATGACCTTTAGCTAAACTATTGTCCTCGCATTAGCGCTGGCTCTGCAATCATCTGAGCACTGCGCTTGAAGTATAACGTTTTAGGCAAATAAACTGAATTCAAATGCAAATGCGATGGCAGAAACACTTGAAGGCGCAACACGCAAATGCTCATTCCATCAGGTCATAATTAGGAACGTAGTGACAAGTGAAAAAATGAGATTCCAAGCGTTAAATATCAATGGTAACAATTACAACAAGATCAATACTCGGGGCTGACTATAATATATTCGACCCACAGTTTGATACGGATCTTATTGTAGAAAGACCCGTATGCACTCGTATATTTTACCAGTGAGCACACGTGCGATTAACATGATGGTACGTACTTTTCTTTTATCGTCGGGTCGGGCTCTATGTCTATATCCCTGGCATGCCTGTACTTGCGGTCTATGTCTATTTCCCTGGCATGCCTGTATTTGTGATCTATGTCTATTTCTCGGGCGTGTCTAGATTTGTGGCCATGGTTGCCGTGGTGATGCGAGGCCGAAACGCACAGTCCTAGCACAAACACATTTACAACAATCCTCATCGCTGACTTCTTCTGCTGGCGTTTGTTGCCGCACTAACTCAGGAAAATATCCATCTGTTGAAAGTACTGGAAAGCAATCGAGTCATTTCATCACGATTCAAACGCACCTTTTTTTATCGAGCTATTCAGCGAGCCATTGCACTGCACATATTTCAGTTCGGTCAGGTGGGTGATTAGTAGCAGAGATCCCAAATATTAGTCGGCTTCTCAATATTCAATCATCTTTTACCAGGTATGTTCATCAGATTGTAGTCTCTAAGTTACTGTATAAATCCTGTAGATGTTCACTTTGTGGCGATTGCTTCATGAGTATCATCCCCGGTTTGTAAAATCCGTAAGTGATGAGAAATATGAAATTGAGAGGCAATGAATCCTGACGAGGAGCGTATCGTCCGATCAGCGGCCTCCATCGCCGGCAGTCTGTGACAGACGATATCCGCTACCAACTGCGAGCTCTCCCGGTGAAAGCGCGGGAAACCACAGCAGTGGCGATCGTCTGCCGCTTGTTCTGCAGCGCGCGAAACCACGCAGCGATCGTCTGCTGGTGAATTTACAGCGCGGGAAACCGCGGCGGCGTTTGCGCGCGAAACCACAGAGCACCGCTGGAAACCACGGAGAGATCGTCTGCTCCCGGACCAGAAGCGCGGGAAACCACGGAGAGATCGTCTGCTCCCGGACCAGAAGCGCGGGAAACCACGGAGAGATCGTCTGCTCCCCGACCAGAAGCGCGGGAAACTACGGAGCGATCGTC
>JAXGGS010065210.1:0-22209 GCA_035585475.1 Armandia brevis | reverse complement strand
GGGGGGCGGGGGGTCTCAGGCCCATGCGGGCGGGGCCTGAGAAACAACTTATTAATTTTATATGGCCTAACATTCCCTAAATGTTTAATTGATATAGGAAGATTTCCAATAGGAAAAGGTTGTTCGTGTGTTCAATATCAGGGCACATCATTCGTATAATAACTTTAGGTGGTCAATATACTGGACAACTTGAGAAATACATGACGCTCGATGGATGGTTAACTAAATCTTGGAGATACAAACTAATATATTTTAAAGTCATATGTTTGAACGCACCGGCTATTCCTGTGCACACACTAGAGTTGTGTTTATTTTCTCCGACCAGCCGATATCTATCAGGCGACGTTTCTATCCACTCGTTGAAGGTGACATCGTCACAAAGCCGCGATTCTTTAAAGTATTGATCTCCATTCCTAGAAACAGTAATTAATTTGTAATTTACACCGCCAGCACGATTCAATAGTATTCATGAAGCAGCAGTAATAACGCCAGCTACAGAGATGACGCCTGTACATTGTATCCTCCTTCCGTCTCGAATGAGATAATCTCGGCTTTGTGTACCGGGATCCCCTAAAATACAGAGTGTGGCCGACCGCTTCTCCTGAGCATGCTGGAATAACAATACAAAAAAATCAGGCTGGATTCTTCTGCGTGAAATACGCAGCATCACAATATATATAATTAATATTCTTTTATTTCAACACATGCAAGCATGTTTCAAATGTATGGAAAAAGCTTACTAGCTCGTATTGAACTAATCGCCAAACAAAAATTCGAAACGATTAGATGATTTATATTTTTATATTTTAGATTTTCAAGTGAACTTTGCAATCAAAGTACATGATTTATAGTTCAGCCGGTTTATGATTTATTGTAATATGCCTTAATAGGGCATATTATATACATTGTTTACTATTTTACTTTAGGATGTGATTATAATCTGATTTTAATGTAACTGTGTGCTCTTTTTAGGAGTTTTGTTTATATATTTATACGAGAGTGCTTCATAGTGAGTATAGTTACACTGCTGTCTTAATGGGACAGCGTACTACTGTTTACTATTTGACTTTACAGTAGTTATTAGGTTTTTGTTAAGTTTAATAAATTCAGAATTATATTGTCTTATATGTTCGAGTTCTTTCTTTGGGCTTTCTCTGTTATCATCATGGTCTTAATTGTCGTTCTCTCCGTTATCGTCATCATCTTAATTGTCGGGACCATTAGAGGCTTGCATCACAAAGAGGGCTCTCATGGCTTCTCCCACGTCTTTTTCAGCTTCTAACCTTGCTCGTAGCGCTTCAAGTTGTACTGTGTACTCTCTGTGTTCGTCAAGCACCTTCTTCAGGATCCCAAGATTGTTGAGGGTCTTCGCCTTGTCACTTAAGAACATGTCTCTCAATCTGTAAAAGACGTCTTCTTCTCCCCAACAGTACTTGGTTTCTATGTAACGCTCCCTTAGTCTCGTATAACGTGGGCATTCAAGGACTAAGTGTGCCTTGTCTTCCAAGGTGCCACATGCCTGGCAGATTCCGTCTTTGAATCTCATCTTTAACCAGCCTCCAGTCTCAATGGCCAGATGGTGACCTCTGAATCTCAGGCGAATTATCCATACTTGTTGCTTCCTGTCCACCTTCCACCTTCTCTTGTATGTTGGCTTTCATGATCCTCTTGAAGTTGTCCCGGTTGTCTATATATTGCGTGTCCCAATATACATGTAACTCATATTTATACAAGAGTTCCCTGACATAGGTAGCCCATGGATGCCCTTCTGCTAGAGCATCTCTTCATAAATGAGTCTGGCGAGTCTTGGTGACTTAGTGGTGGGCGCCAGTAGCGAGCTCCAGAATCCCATCATCTTCACATCTATTCTTGCTCTTACTGGCAGGACCCCAGGCTCCAGGCACCACATATATGCCGGCGTTGATGGCTTCATTCCCAGGATTCCTTACATATACTTATAAGAGAAACGGAGAAATACTTTCCCCCTGCCTCTCCCATATATTACATAGGAAGCTCTCACTCCTCTCTCCAGCGAATCCCTGCACTCTGGATTTTACAGCTGCATACATCGCTCGCAGAACTCTGAGCATCCGTCCTTTAACTCCTAGTTTGAGCAGCTTGTACCAGACATTTGCGTGCTCAACCATATCAAATGCTTTAGTAAAATAAATAAAGCAGACATACATCTTTTTTCTCTCTTCCAGAAGCTTGTTGATCTCTGCATTCAATGTAAAAATGTGGTCCACTGTACTGTGCCCTGATCGGAATCCGGCCTGCCCTAAGTGGAACTTCTCATGCTTGTCTGCCCATACATTAAGCCTCATGCTTAGCAGTTTAGTGAACAGCTTTGACATTACTGGGAGGTGGGTGACATCCCTGTAATTCTTTATATTGTTGACATTTCCCATTCTAAACAGTGGGATGATCACTCCTGTTGTCCAGCATCTTGGATAAACCCCTGACTTGAGTATGCGGTTGAAGAGCCGATTGGTTCCTTGAGAGAAGCGCATGATTTCAGGATTTCATTTAACGTTTCATCCTCTCCCGGTGTTTTACTATTTTTAAGCGATGATAATCCTTTGCTGAGCTCTTCTGCGGTGAATTTAGCGTCCAATTCTGGATAATCCGGCTCACTTAGATCTCTCTCTTGTTCCCTCCCCACCTTCCCTGGGACGTTATAGAAGGACTCACTATCTCTACAGGTTATCAACTTAAAGAAGTCTACCTCGTCTGGCAGGCGGATGGGGGGGCCTCTCTTGGCTGTTTCCCTCTCATTACTTGCCCAAAGAGATTGTTGTTCACTGCTCTCATACTCATGACTCTCTTACTCTCTTGCTCGGCATACCTGCTCCTGCATTTCCGTGAATGTTGCACATACTCTGCCTTGTTCCTATTAGCTTCAATTTATCTTGCTCTAGCTTCATCTCATCTCCTAGATCGTCACATTCCGGGCATGTCTAGGGCTTGCTTGCGTTTGCATGCCTGTTGCCTCCTCCTTGAAGGCATGGCACTTTCCTCTCACCTCCAATCACCTCATACGCTGCATCGAACACCTTCTGGGTATAAGCTCCTGTGATTGTGTTCATGTCGCCATCTCCTTCTGTAATTCTCCTCAAATTGTCAGCGACTGCTGAAATGCTATCCACTACCTCTGATCGGGATGCTTCATCCCAGTTCATGTACCTGACGGTTTCTTGTTCTATCCTGCTGTACTCTTTATCCTCTATGGGTGTTAACCTGATCGCTGCAGATATCATTCAGTGATCGCTGTTTTCGTTCAGGTCATGAACTCTAAACTCGATGAGGTTGTCTAGCGTGCTTTCACTTACTAAGAGGTAATTGATTGTTGTACAAGCATCGTTCTCCAGCCTTGTGTAATTGCTCTTGCCCTTGTCACTCCCTATTCTGCTGTTGACAATGCGGAGTCCTGTGCTCGTCTTGAACCCAATCGGCCATTTGCCGTTACCGTTCAGCTTTTCCATGTCCTTGTTGACCCTGGGCCAATCCCTTCCTTCATGGTAAAACTCTGGCAAGGATAGTAAGTGTAACTTTTTGTCGCTGATGATGTCCCTGAGTTGTTTAACATGTGTGACAACATCAGCAATGTAAACATCAGGTCAAAACATAATACCCTCTTTATATCCCGAAATTCGAAATAACGCGGGGCTGTCATGTTCTCCGATTAGATATTTCTATTGTTCTTGATATTCAGAGAAAACAGATTTACAATGCCTCAGATGCTCATTGTTATGATATTACACTAGCATTATTACATTATCAAGCAAACAAGCAATAACCACGACAAATGGTGGTTTTATTATTTCATAGTATGACTTTTGCTTGAATATATTTATATCTAGTGTGTGCATGTATGATTATGTTTAAAGCAACATATTTGGTATCATGTGATTAATATTTCCATTCATAGTTACCGTCCACTGCCATGTTATGATATTGGTTTGGATATTTTTCAATAAAATAAATAGAAAATTGTTTTTTATATAACACATGTCAAAGATTACCCATAGAATGAGTAATAAGTCTATGTAACGCGGTTTTGGAGACTTGTTCCTCATGACAGTGTTATATAGTGGATATTTAACGTATATATGCAAATGTACATGTAAATAATCATATTTACTCGGGGAACTCGGAGATGGCAGCCAGTATATCGAGTATTGATTTAACAGAAACAATCAGCTGGAAATAAGATGATCTGGTGAGATCCATATTCGTAGTCTTCCAAAAGCAGGGAACACACAGAATCTAACGAAATTCAGTGGAATATCAAAATCCGTCAATTCATTGTTAATGTAATGATATTAGTGTTCTCCCGTTTTCATACACTAAACATTTTTACAACACAGGCGTATTCATGTCACGACATCGTCAATCACAACAGTATAGTGGATATATCTTCCCTATTTGACCTGGCTGACCGTCCAGGTAAAGATTATCTGACTAATACTCGTGCTCTTATCAAAGTTCTATGTATTAGCACATGCAACCAGTGACCAGTTCAGATTATCAAGTTAGCTCACTACACCCACAATTTATTATTAACGCTTGTGTGTCTAAAACATTATCACGCAGTCGATCAGGTCGTATTGGCAGATAAATACGCGTAGATTAATGTCATCAAAGATAGAAAGAATCCATCAAAATTTAATTTCGGCGGATGGATTTACATGATTACATGTAATGTGCATCTGTTTGAGTGGGATAATTGTTATGTATCACTGAATTTCTTTAGTTCATTCATAACTTATTTCACCTAGGAAGGGTTTTCAAATTACTACATCGAGGTTCCGGTTCCGGTGAATAGGTAGACACGCTTAATTTCTAGCTCCACGATTTTTCATCTGTAAACTGTAATTTAATATAGTAAAGATTTAACCACGCTCCCATATTTCTGTCTGTATTTTTACAGTATAAATACTAATGCTTTAATATTAAAATAAAAATTGTACAGTTTGGTATATCCAGTAAAAAACAAAAGTTTTATGAGTTCAAAAACAACCGCATGTAATTGTCGAGTGGATGGGATAATAGATTATCCCTGTCATTGTCACTAGTATATAACTTCTGTAAAATAGTTGTTATTCATGGTTAATTACCGATTTTCCAAAATTGGAATCGTTGCATTTTGTAAAGCCAAAAGTGTAAATCATCATTTGTAATTTGTAGAGGTTTTTTGGAAAATCGGCTAATATTGTAGTTAACTCTGTAATTAACTCCGCAATGTAATTAACTATACAATTAACCATGTAAATATATAACTATAATTACTAAAATCAACTGTATTTACATACACTCAAGTATATTCATCGTATATCATGTATCACATATTATATGTCATGTGTCATGTGTCATGTGTCATATATCATATGCTCTATATTATATAGTATTATATGGTTATTCGACATCGTAATATTTCCCTTATCTCATTGTAAGTTATACACTATGCCTTTACCCATGCTTTTACCCATGCCTATGCCTATGCCTATGCCTATGCCTATGTCTATGTCGCTCCCATCTTGGGCCTATGTCTTTCCCCGTAAAATATGTACCATTATGGATTACTATGTATTACTATGTATTACTATGTATTACGGTATGTATTATTACAAGTTGTTTGCTAAATGCTGTAGAAAACTGGCTATATATAGGCATAACTATATATAGGCATAACTATTTACGCATAACTCGGTCTATATGCTATATGCTATATGCTGTATGCTGTATGCAGTAGGAACAGTGCTATATGCTGTAGACATTTCCTATATTTATTAAACTATACATCTCCATCACTATATACATCTGCTACAAGCTGTAGAAATAAACATCACTCGGGTTCAGATTACTGTGCTGTAGTCTACATTCTGCAGTTTATACTATACGCGGTAGGCTGTAGAAAACCTTACTGTTACTGTGTATGATGTATTAATACCCCCGTAGATCCTCTAGCCCATAGCCTATATACCATGTATACTATGTATTCTATGTATTCCATGTAAACCATGATGTCAATTATTTCTAAAGGAAAATAAACTCTATACAAACCAGCTTTAACAAATAAGCTTTAACAAATAAGCTTTAAGAGAAGATACCATTAGTATTTAAGAGAAGATACCATTAGTATTTAAGAGAGAAAATTACTATTGGTATTCACTTCATTAAAGTAAAGAACACTAAGTGTGACCACAGAACTCTGATTACTCAAATGTCATAATAAGACATAGTCTCTTTGTACTGTGGGTCGCATGATAGTAGTGTGTTGGTACCGATAATGTCACCGATAGTGTCACCGATAGTGTCACCGATAGTGTCACCGATAGTGTCACAAGGTAGATGTTATCATTTTGTAGACATAAACCTGCACACATGCCCCAGAAGTCCCAAAACTTCGGATAAAAAATAAAATAAATTAAAAATAGGATTGGTACCTTCGCCTATTCGCTTCATTTGTTCCCTACTGTTAAGCCGGCGTCCTAAGGATCCCTATGGATCAGACAGCAGATTACAAATGATCAGTCAATAAAAAAGATATTATAAATATATCTATCCATCTATCCATCTGACATACCTAAAGTCTGTAAGGATACCCGGGAAAAGCATGTTTGGAATTGTAAACGAAAGAGGAGGTACACTCGTTCATAAAAACCATATAATGGTGTGCAAACGGAACTCAATACTCAATATTCATACATAACACACAACAACAATGCCAGACAACAATGCCAGAAATCACATTATGCATCGTGATCAGTATCCTAGCTATGGTGTATCATTATCCATTATTATTGAGATCAGTTAGCGTTTATTACGACCATTAGGTATTGCCTTCGCCCGATGTATTATCACTGGTAAATTGATGTCACGACACAAAAACAATATGAGAACTCGTAATTAAAGGGCGCGTGTCATTCTTCGTGTTTGGATACCACCTGGATATCAAAATCCGGATATCAACTTCCCTGAACTATAAATGAAACTGATCTATAACTGAACTATAATTATAACATCTCCACGTCTTTTTACAAATGCTACAAGGATAACAATTCAAACTAAAAGGCATAAATACTCAAAAAAAAAAAAAAGACAAGATAATAAAAAAGACGCGAATAAGATCAAGAATCAGCTCTCTTAAAGTTGATAAATATAAATGTAACACCACCAAACATCAATTGTTTAAAAAAGTCAGAACCAAGAGCAATAAAAAAAGGGAACGAATCAACTAAAGAGGTACATATGAATAACTAAATGGTCCCCGACACTAGCCATGTCCTCAGAAGGTCAAGTAGCATAAAAAATGACCTCGGAATTTACGAATGACCTATAACATCATACGCATTACGTCATTCAAATAGACTACTCCCATTGGATAAAAAAGTCAAAGACATCATTAACATTTCACATGTGACCAGAGGCGGGAAATTGAAATTTATATTAAATTAACGTGCAAGTGACCAGCACAACCATAAATGCGTCGCGACACACTAGTATATACGAAGAAAAGACAGTCTCCAGGAATTTGATGAGATTGATGTCAAACCCAGAACTCATACGGAATCAGAAATACCCCGAACCAAAGGGACGGTGAACAAGCAGCACAAGGTTAGTGTCTCGAGTAAACTGCTCGAACATTCAAAATTGTCAATTCATCTCTTGGTCATTCCGCCCACGCACGCTAGTCAGACAGGCAGACAGCCGAATGAGTTGCGGCCAATAGCTATGGCCTACCGAGAAAATTACTGCTAGCAATATACAAACAAGTAGTCAAATTATTTATAAATATGGTACTGCATTGCTAAAAAGCAGGTTTGAACTTGAGAGGTGGACCAATATAAATCTGTACACACTAAGTATACAATACGAGGCAACTTAGATTTCTTTTACTGCAAGTGAGGTAACGAAAAGCCGACCCTCACGGTCTAATAATTGCGAAAGTTTATGTCGTTGTCCTAACTGCTGACGCAGCAATTACCTGATGCGAATTAGTAGACTTATGCATATGTGTATGACATTTATCGCGTCATCTTGTACATAAAATAAGCCCGGGAAATAAGCCCTAATCCTCGTTGTAATTTATTGATATACACAGGAGAACAGGAACGTAATAATACCCGGACGATACTAATAATTATTTATTGATTTTGTACGAGCATTTTCAATCATGTTGACTTACTCATTGGGTAACTAACTGTAGCCAGTGGATTTCTATAATTAAAACTTACAGATAATCATGAAGGTATACTACTACAAGGTTGATATGACAGGCCAATGATACCTGGAAAACGAGTACACCATGCGAAACTACCCGATCCTAGTGTAATATATTTCAAAAATTGCACAGAACTCGTACAATACCCCAGAAACTATTGTCACCCACATTAAAATTATGCAGTCATGTTTCTCCAAATCAAAATAACACGCGCAGTCTGTAAGGTGTGAAACTGTTTTGCTAAAAGAAATATTAGGTGTATAATAATTAGCTGTGCGTCTTATACAGATAAAGCAATCAGATTATCAAAGCTATTGATTATGTATAATAGGTATCACCCAAGTACCGCTCGCGAAAGCAAGTGTATAGAACTCCAATTATTATAATTTACATGTGCCAAGTGCTATATTTATATTAGTGGCAGACCAACGTGTGTAATAACAGAAAGTAAAATCAATAAGTTATCCAATCCAGTTGATATGGCAATACTCGCAAAAAGGAAAAGTAACTCCTGCTACAAGAGACCAATTTGCACGGATACATACTGCTTGCGTTATCAGCCAGAAATTATAACTTAACTAAAACCTGCCATGTAGAATAACACCTATTACTTTCCAAAATTCAGGTAACCATGGCCACGCTACTGCCCAAAGAAAGCGCTGGCATTAGCAATGGAGAGAAGCCACTTACAGCAAAAGAGCGACGATTGCTTGAATTTCCGGGGATTGAATCACAAATCCCGATATTTATGGTAAACACATTCCCATCAGCACTCGGGTTCACTGAATGTACCGCAACCGTTTTAGTCACCCAGCTCCATGCAAATGGGATTGTAACCGAAGGGTGGCGCTTCACAGGTAGATCAGGGTACACCATGAGTTATGCCTTGGCGGATATCCGCGGCGGTCCAATAAGAATCTCCGAAATACTGAGATTACAGTCGAAAACTGACGCATATATTATTGTGAACCAGGAATCAGTAGCCAATGATATCAATAACTACAGATTCTACAATCCGCAAATGGGCAGGATTGATTTTGCGAAGGACAATAAACGTCTCTTCAAAGTATTTGCAGAAAGTGCTTTTGCGAACCAGCAAAACATCATGGCGATCCATAAGTCAAAAGCCCGATCGCACTTCCACCCAAGGATCGCAGACTCAATCGAGTACCACATGAGTCTGATGCTTAATGATTTGCGTAGACACAGACTAAAAGAGAAATGTTTGCCTCTTATGCCTGTACTACCAAATCATATATCGGCACGGGCATTCCCATTACGGGACGGAGATCAGCTACCAGAATACAACAAGACGCGTATCTTCATTGCCAGAGACGTACTGAACCGAGCCAGACAGGACCCGGCGAACGAGGGAGGGCTAGGAAATCTGGGAAATATAATCAGATCAAGCGTCCAGAACAACGCCTGCCTGACACATAACGCCACGATAAGTGCAGCCACACAAGGTAAATTTAATACGTGGAAGTTACGATTTTGATTAATTATCCTTCCGACAACATAATTTAAAGGAGGATAGTCTGTAATAAATCTATTACAACCTAATACCTACAATAAACCTCTCTCTCTCAGCAGCGGCCATATCAATTCTTAGGCAACCACCTGTATACTGCGGGCCACAAGCTATACCAGTGAAGAATATCAGCCAGATGATAGGGGTGCCATGCACATCGGGAAGACAAATTCTCAAAGACATCACAAACACCAATACAGGTAGGTGGTCAATATAATATTATATTAAAACATATAATATATAAAAATAGACCGGGTTATGCATAGGAAATAACTGCAAACCATTGTGGTATGAAGTAAAAAATATAGTAATATAATTGTGGTAATGCAGTACGCTTTTCGTAATTATCGAAATTTAATTAATGAAACGGACTGATTATAATGAACATTACTGCCTGTTTATGAATACTGCTTTTTAACATTACTCAGACATGCAGCTACTGCTACCGTGTATCAATGATATTAAATATTTACACTCCAGGTAGCTGTGCCGCCGCTGCATCGCAGAGTATGTCAACTGTGGTGAAGAAAACTGGACGTGGACCAGCAATCCTACATGCTGGAAAATGCATGAGCAACCATTACACGAGCAAGCTACGCTCTCCACCGCGTGAAACCATAAGTGTGGCACGCGTTCCCCTGACGAATATACCGGGTGACATAGCACCCAGAGTGAGCACTCTTGGTAATCAACGAGTTACAATCTGGCCATCGTGTAAACCACCCATAAGCCAGCAGCAGACGAAAGTTTCGTTTAAAGTATACCAACCCGAAGCACGAGAACAAAGTATCATAGGAAGAAAGAAGACGAAAATCGAAGTAATCCGCTTACCGTCCAGAAGAGCACTAACTGGTAAACCAGAGACTGGTGGGGGATTCCAAACTGCTCCACAGAGGGGCAAACCGAATGACTTCCAAACGACAGTATACAAGGAAATGGACTTCTCGGGCGAACCTGAAGTAAGAAGAAACACAATTAAAATAAACGCACAAGCGTTATACAACAAAATTGTTCATGATGGAAATTGTATTAATGTACCAATACTCTCTGACCTTGATCAGGACATACAGATTTGTCAGGAAAAAGGCACAGAGGAGTCTTACTATAATAACATTGCTACTGATAATGTTAATAAATTCTTACAGATGATAAAAGCACCCGGTTTAGATCCGATGACGCTCGACGAAATGGTAGATCATCTAGAATGGCCAGATGAAAAGAAAAATAAAGAAATACTCTGCACACCGGGAAAAATGACGGCGATCATGAATAAACCAGTCGACACTGAGCAAAACCCGACTGATTATGTGGACGAGCTGGTAAAATGTCAGCAACGCATAAATGAAACTGGTGAGTAGCAAACCGAATCGCAATATTTAAAAAAATGCATTTACCTGTAAATAACATGTATACTAGTACATACCCGAATTTAAACATTAAACTACTATACTCTGCATAAACAGATCGGGGCCTATCAAGCAGTGTAGAAAGTCTACTAAACCTGTTCGCCGAACCTGAGATGATTGACCTGTTCGATGAACACGTGAACGCCCAATCGTTAGACGCATTGCTGACAGATGACTTTCTGCTCGATCTACCTTTATCACCACGCACGCTTGTCAAGTACATGACAGACGCTGACGATGAGGAGTCTGATGGCGAGGAGATCACTGCAGAGCAACTGGACAAGGCGGCCAACAGTGCTAACGTGATGAACGGGGGACAGAAACAGGAGAGGAGTAAAGCTCGTAACCCGGTACTACAAAGAGTAAGAAAACGACACGTCTTCAATGATTGTACACGAGAGGGGGTCGACAGTAGTGACGACGAAAATGAAAGCCTTGCAAAACGACTAACAGGAACTAAGTCGCCAAATAGAAAACGTTAGTTAACTATTATTAGAATAAGCGTCATATATAAAGAATAAATAATATATATTACCATTGTTCACTTACACGTTTACAAACATAATTAAATGGTTGCAGGTTACCGATTGTCGAGATCGCCAGAAACAGCCCAATCGCTGCAGCGAACGCGCAGCATTTTGAGGAAACTATTGATCGATCCGGAGTTCAAAGGAGCAAATGGTCGACCCCACTACAACTCACCAGCTACGGACAGTGGACTGAGTGCAGACAACCAGAATTTCACGCTCGACTCGGTAAAAAAGAGCCTGATCCGAGAAATAAACTCAGAACACTCTGAAGACATGGGGGAAGTGACAGAGGGAATGTTCGACCAAAACGAGTCGGACGTGTCAAAATGCTCTGTGTGGGCAAATTATTCGACTGACTCGGACGATGACAAATCGATGGTGTTCCCTATGATTGACACACCGAGTCCACCAGTGATCAGTAACGAACCGGTAGCTAACCTACCATTCCTAAATGATGACTTCACACAAGTAGCGACTGGTAATTATATATAATTGTAACTTATATCACAAATAATCAAACGCTCGTGAACCAATTACTGTCACTACTAGAAACGCATATTACAACTGCATATGTATAATATATAAAATTGTACACTTTACCTTACAGTCACCTCTAGTGAATGGGTGCTCAGCAAAGAAGAGACGCTGTTCATGGACTGCGTCAAACAGCTGGCGCTATCTGAACCGACGCACTCACAGAAGAGAAGCGCGACCAAGGGGAAAAAATCTGGAATGTTCAAAGACAGCCCAGATATACTACTTGTAAATACCAGCGACGATGGTAACTAAAAATAAAGATAATCTGGCTTACTAATGTTTCTAAATACAAAAATACACTTTGGTATAATAAAGAAGAGGTTGTAATTAACATGTTGTTGCTAAAAATAAAACTGCTAAAATGAATGAATGTTCTCTATAACAGAATTCCCTCACCACGATACTACGGCACAAACAGCTGAAACATCCATGCAACAGGGAATGAACGGAGAGCTGGTGAACTTTGACTGGAACGAATTACCCAGTATTCATAGCTCCGATGATGACGTGTTCATGAGTAACGACATGATCATAGGAAGTCCATGTACGATCTCACAAGTAGACGGAGCGAATGACAGCAACAACGATGAAGATGACGGCTACACACAAGAAGGACACATGCATGTAGAAGACATGTCTTCCATGCCGCCAAGCCCTACGCAAAGTATACTCGAAGAACCGCTAACCCAAGTAAACACTCAAACGAGTTCAGGGGAGGAAGAAAACAACAGAGACGATAAGTCAAATGATGAGTTGGAGCCAGAAACCCTCAGACGAAGAGACACACCTAGGCCGAGGTACCGGATCCCGCCCAAATCACCGGTGAAGACACGAAGTCGAAGCAAGTCGAACAGAAGACCCTCGGAGCGAAAGAAACAGCTGAGCAAAAGCAAATCTGCACGCCGTGATCGGGAAGACTCACAATACTTCATGGAGGAAGATATCCCCTCCTCAGAAAACAAAAACGACTCAGAACACAGCCAAGTGTGCGATACTGAGTATGAATGGCAGGCTGCGGGAGAATACGCCGAACAAGCAGGGAAAATTGCTGACCTACGACGCTTGATTACAAACAACCTAGAGGTCGTGAATGAAGTGATCAGCAAAATGTCACATAACGCTCAAAGAGAAGAACTGTCCATCCACATCACGCGCCTCGAGAACCTGCTGATTGAATTTTACTCCATCACGGCGAACACGTGCCAATCGCTGCAGGATGATAGGCTAGCGCCAGATATGATATCCAACGAGCTAGATTGTATCAGCAAGTCTCTTGAGAAGAACCTGGAACTGAGCAAGAAACAACATACGACCCTGACGATACTGATGAGCAAAGCCAATGATATCCAAACCATTAAAGAGGGAGTGAAGAAAATACCGATCGCTAAGGACCTAGCGCAGAATGTAACATCCCTGATAAATGTACTCCGGGATAACACCAAAGCAATAGCGATGGTGTCACAAAACCAGGAAAAGCATTATGGTACGGAAAGAAAAGATACACGCAGGGAAATGTCACGTTACGAGGAACAAGCGAAAAGAAATAATGCAATTATCGAACGCCTAAAGATAGAGCTTGTGAAGGCACGCTCGAACTACAGAGGTAAGCCACACATGTAATTATACAATCCCATTTGGCAACTTACCCAAACGTGAAATTATTACAAATTATGTTACTTACCTACTATAATGATTTATCATCAAATAGGTGAAGGTGAACCTGCCCAATCGCAGCCGGCATCGAATGGCTCTCCACGGCCAGAACCGCAAGTCTGCTCGATAAACCTGGACTCGGTTAATCAGAATAGGATCGAACCACAATCCACGGCACCGTCCTTTCGGGATCTGAAAGGAAAAACAACACAGGTTAAAAGAAAAATTAAGTGGGCAGACACAGAAGAAAACAAACCATCGCCAAAGAGAAGACGAAACGCAGGTGACGATAAAACAGCAACTAGCTACAAGAAGGGTCCACCAGAAAAAACGAAGAATAAACAACGTACACAGAAAGATAAAGGCCAGGATGAATCTGGAACGGTAAACAAAGAGAAACAAATTACAAAGGTAATACCGGTCCCGCGTCAAGTAGTAATAAATACCAGATCGATTATGTTTATTGATGCACAAGCACGACCAATGCTTCGACCGCACATCGGTGAAATAATGAGGGACCCTGCAGCAAAACTATTGCCGATTAGTAATGTAGCAGATGCCATCTTTAAATGTTCATCCTATCCAGGCCTACACTGAGTAAAATAGGTTTTCATGTAGGGCTTGGCAATGTAATCTCTGGTGAAATGAGTAATTTTGTACTGGAAGTGAACAACCTACTAACAAAAGCCAGCGAGAAAATGGAATCAGATGCAAAATGTGTCGTAAGTATTCCATTTGGTGACAGGAACGTGACATCGCTCATTCTAGATGACTTCTGTCGTATGCGTCACGTCCTAGCAGGCACTGCTTTTATTATGGAACACACTCGTGATTCTGTAGTTATAAATGGTGGAATGATCCACAGTAAGTCTGGCGCACCAAACAGAAACATGTTCGAAGGCCCAACATCCACCCTCTCACCATACTTCATCATGACCTGGTGCACAGACCTAGAACAGGCATTTAACTAAACCGCATATATGTCGCTACCCCTAACAAGAGAGATTGGGTCATATAGGTAGCAAAAAAGAAAGGTACAGTGTAAGATAAGAAATTGTTATTCAAATACTTAAGGTTTATAATTTAGAAAAACCACGTAAAAAGGTGGTAAGCCATCCCTGTCATAAATTAATTATAACAAGGGAATTACGCGGAAAAAACAGTTACCTTTATATGCAAAGAACATACTATACTCTTATCGATACAAAATCTCATTAATGTATGGAATATATACGAAATCACATGATATAAAATGCATAGCCTGGAAATTAAATATGTATTTGTATTGCAATAATGTAGGTACCAGCCATAAGAGTGTATAACATAGCTATTGTACCACTAACACCTCTCTACAATACCTTATAAGAATTGTAATCTATGAATGAAACCTGCAAAGATCACACTACTGCACAACCTGAGTAGGGTCGATTAAAACTGTCATAAAGGTATAGTGATAGTATAAATGAACAATTGTTGAAGAAATACTGAAAATTGTATATGTATTACGCGCTATAATAATGTATTATACATGAAGCACATGTAAACTATTGTATACAATAATTGGACGGGATACGGGAAACAATGTAAAAGCCTGAAGTTATAACATTATACAAGACCAATCTTTACCCATTTACAGTAAAATTATTACTAAGTGTTATACACCATTCTATGTTTAAACAGATGTACGTAAATATGACTAATATATGTACGCCCTACAAGGGGAGTAGGATAGAACAATCTACTATCGAATTGGCCGAATGGAAAACTTCTATTATTTAATGTTTTACATAAGTTATGTAAGTGAATCGTCGTGTCATGTTTTAAGACACAGCCTAGTTAAGATGTTAGTACTGTACCCATGAAAAGAAAACAAAAACTAATATAAAATAAAACTGTAATTAAAACATCAGTGTTCATATTTATTACAGTTTACCACAACCAGCCAATAGTGATACAACTTAAAATAGTGTAAACGGAAAATGTAGTAAATTCCAAGAACACGTTAGAATGAGCACGATGCTAACACAAATAATACAATTCAAATATAACCAAATAAAAAATATAAAAACAGAAAACACTAAAAAATAGTTTTATAACATAGAATCTCGTACAGTATCGATCCAGCCGAACTTATCTACTAGAGAAATGATATCTGTAAGCACAGACAAAGCTCACTTAACAGTACAGTAGAAGTAATCATTGTAAACGCTACCCCAACAATACTACTGCCTGCAGTAACTGTTAGCAAATCTCGGCGATCGTCAACTCAAGTGACATATGATAAAAAACACGGTTAGTACATAGACTCACAATATGAAAACTACGAGCATCTAGGAATGGGACTCGTATTTTAGCAAATTCAATTAACGCCACGGGTGCGATTTATACTATCGTAGTGTAAACTATGTAAGATACTACTCGTATATATCAGAAAACAGTTGAAGACCAAGTAGTAACCCACGAACAAACAATTACCAGGAATATAATGTGTACTAGCTAAACTAATACTGTATGTATCAATACAGAAGCTAATAAGGCACAATCACACATTTGGATGAATAATATATAATTACTTACCAAAATTATAATTATTTTACCCAATGTTATTAGTTAAGACTTAGACAGTTAATACATATCTATACTCACTCCATGTTAGAGAATAAAAAGACAAATAGGATAATTAGAGATTACTATTTATAAACAACTCAACAACTCGGTAAATTACAATTAAACCGTATCAACAGAGGACAAAGTAAATAATGCCGTGTGAGAAAAAGACAACAAAAACAAAATGAGCAAAGGAAGAAACTCATACAGAAAGAATAGAGTAACAGCATATAAGAAAAATTTCCCGAACACGAATGCTTCAAACAGGGCAATTGCAAAGTATTACTGCAAAGGTAGACCAACACCTACAATTAAAAACAACAAACATATACTTAAAATTGGTGCATTCAACCTAGGCTCCATAAATAAGAAAAAGGAGGGAAACAAAACACTAATACCGGAACTATACAATGAGCTGGCAAAACTTGATATTCTATTCCTACAAGAGACTTGGTGCAATGATTCCAGACACATAGAAATCCCGGGTTTTACATGCACACAAAAGAGCCGCAACCTCGAAGAGAAAAATGCATCAAGGAACGGAGGCATCTGCCTGGCAATCAAACACTCGATTGCCACGTCCATCTCCCACGTAGAAAATCCAAACGATAACATTATAGAAATAATAATTTCTAAAAAACTCACTTTAACTGAGACTGACCTACATGTTTTCTTCTGCTATAACCCCACGTCTGAATCTAAATTTAAAGGAGACCTAGAAAACCAGGTCCTGATTAACATAAAAAACAGAATTACTAACTTACCCCTTGAACAATGCTCGTTGGTTATGGGGGACTTGAACGGTCGAACCGGAGACCTACAAGATTGGTCCTCTCCAATGAATGAATGCGATAACACATCCCTTGATGAAATCCCTCACGTTCCAGATGAGGAGGTGGTAGTGTCTGAAAGAAAGAACACAGACAAGTTTGTAAATGATCAAGGTAGAGAAATTGTGGAACTGTGTAAAGAATCGTCACTATTCATTTTAAATGGAAGAACAAATGGAGATCTAAATGGCAGCATTACACGTTCACGTAACCACTCATGCTCAACACTGGATTATGCCCTAGCTAGTCATCAGATGATAAAAAATATAAGATCATTCAAAGTACACGGACAAACCGATCTATCAGACCACTGCTTGATATCTGTCACTCTAAAAGCAGACAATAAAACAACAAGAAATCAACAAAATGTAGATCCAGAAAACACACTGATTAAGTACTACTGGACAGATGAATCGAAGAGTGAATTCATTAAACAATTACAAACACCAAAATTTATGAAAGAAATTGAAAACTTAAACAGGTTAATCATACCTCTAACAACAAACGACCAACCAGCTCTCGACCACATAATGCAAGAATTGTCAGACATTCTAAAATATGCAGCAAAAGAAGCGACGGAATACAATGAACCAAAGAAAAGAGCAACTGTGTCAAACACTTTCAAACCCCGTCATAAACCATGGTTCGATCCATCATGCGGAGAACTACGAAAAGAAATACAAAACATAAGATTCTCCAGAAATACTAACATGACAGAAAAACAAGATCAAACGAGGAAAATAAAAGCTAAGATCAAAAACAAAATAAATGAAAATTATGTACAGTATAAAAAAGACATCCTAGGCAAGATAATTAATTCGGACAGGAAACGAACAACAGACTTCTGGAAAATGGTTGATAAATTAAAACGAGACACAAATAACAAACCTAAACACTGCCCAATCAATAATGACGTCTGGGAAGAGCATTTTGGCCGACTACTGAACAAGGAAAATGACTATACCGACATCGAATACCAGCTAAAATCAATAAGAGCTGAACTAGTTGAGACAAAAGTGGACCCTCTAAATGAGGAAATTTCATGGCCAGAAATTGAGGAAATACTCAATAAATTAAAAAACAATAAAGCATTCTACCTAGATCACATATCATCGGAAATACTGAAACTATCAGCACCATACATATCGTCCTTCCTAGTAAACCTATTTAACAAATTGCGAACAACCGCACTCTATCCGACGATATGGGATGAAGCATACATATCATGCATTTTCAAAAAGGGAAGTAAAACAAATCCGAACAACTACAGAGGGATCGCGGTGAGCAGTGTTCTAGGGAAAGTATTTAATTCAATACTCAACAAACGTCTAATCACCGTATTAGAAACACAAAATCTTGACCACATGTACCAAGGAGCGTTCAAGAAAAATTCACGTACAACTGATCACATATACATTCTACAAACAATTATCGACAAAGCAAAAATTGATAAAAAACAAGTGTACCTAGGGTTCATAGACATACTCAAAGCCTATGACTCCCTGGCCCGTAGGAAAATGATAGTGAAATTAAAAATGCATGGAATAAGTGGCTTGTTCCTCAGCCTGATCGAAAGAATGAACATCGGCACGAATTACCGAATTAGAGTTGACATGTTCGTGACAATTTTTTTTAGGGCAGTCACAGGAGTAAAGCAGGGGGACCCCTTAAGCCCCACCTTGTTTAACTGCTACATCAGTGACTTGATAAAGATCTTTGATAATACCTGCGATCCAATCAGTATCCTGGGTGTAACGTGCTCAATTCTCTCGTGGGCTAATGACCAAGTACTTGTCTCCAGGACTCTCTCTGGAATGCAAGAATGTCTAAATAAGCTAGGAAGATATTGTGATGAATGGGGATTAGAAATAAACACTGAGAAATCGCATATATTACTTGCTGGACATTTTGATACAACTGAACGAAATGCGTTGTTTATCAACAATAAGAGAATACACTACGTAGAAGTCTATAAATATCTAGGACTGAACATAGATAAGGATGGTTTTATAAAAAGTGGAGAAGAAATATGGAAGAAACAGACAAAAGCATTATACAGCCTACTACCTGTCCTAAGCGATAACCCACCAGACATAAATTTATCACTACATACAACACTCATACAAAGCGTGGGGTTATATGGAGCGGATATATACTCGGCATACCTACCTGTGGTCACATCTAAATATAAAATGATGGATTACATTACTTCACCGAAAACAAAGACGATGACCATCGATCGGGTACAGCTAGAACAATATAAACGCATACTACATGTACCATGCACCAGCAGCAATCTAGCAATATGGGGTGAAACGGGACAACTGCCAGCCTCGGTACGGGCGGTTGGACTATTAATGAAATTCATACTTCACCTTGACAACCACGAATCCATCCTAATACAAGCATGTACAAACCAACAAAAGATATGGAATGCCGAAGATAGACCGTGCTGGTGGTGGAAAGCCATGACACTAATCAATAAATGTGAAATGAATATAAACTCGTTAGAGTATAATTCTATAAATAAAACACTACGTCTGAAGTTCAACGATGCATGGGAGGAATCCATCACCTCAGCTGACATCTATCCTAAACTAAGAACATACGGTGCAATAAAACAGGAGTTTAAAATGGAGAAATACCTGAAAAATAATAATATAACATTGTGGTTACCCATGCTAAAATTCAGGATAAGCGCACACAACCTACCTATAGAAGCAGGCCGCTTGCAGGACACTCCACCTGAGGACAGGTTGTGCAAACTGTGTAACTCTAATGAAATAGGCGACGAAATACACCAACTCACCTGTATGTTTTTCGCAACAAAACGTGTTGCCCTGAATATATGCGGATCCTCCCTCAACGACTTCGTAAACCTAATGAACGAACAAGAACAAAACTGGTCAATATATATTGCAACCATAATTAAAAAATACGAAACACTGCACACAGTGAAGTCAAAAAAGAAGAAAAAACGAAAATCAACATCAAACAAACAGGTACACACCCCTGCACCTGTATCACACAAACAATTATGCCTCAGACCAAACACAGTGTAATGTGTACGTCGAACGAATATTAATATACTCTATCTGTTTTGTCTTACCCTTTCAATGTTGTCACCACGTCCTCTTTCAGCTTTAATGTTACATATCTACATCTCTTTAGCTCTCATTTCAGGTAGTCAGCACATAGAATAGTTTATAAATATTATTGTTGTAATTTACTAGTTTAGACATATTATTAGATACCACAAGTACGTTTACACTTGTATACTATGTACTTACTGTCTATGTAACATAACTTACACTCACCTTCTATATGTTGTATATATTTGTACGCCGTCTTAGGCGAACATGTACTATATCAGTCTATGGCAAATAAATACGTTTTGATTTGATTTGATGATCGAGGAGAAAAAAATGATTCCGCAAATTACATGTACATACTTTAAAGTTCGTTACTAATTTTGCATATGGTTTTAACTAGTGAGAATTGTAACAGCCTGGAAGGATCTTTCATAACACATAATGCAGATGTTTGAACTTCCCCCCTCGCCTGATAGATCCTATGAAAGAGCAAAAACCTGGCATGTAAGCGATGGTATTGTTCCTAAAATCCTCCATTTACTCATAAAAAACAGATAAAAACAAATTGTGATTTCATGTGACGTACCTAGACACTGCTTGATATTTTGTGAGGTGCTTTTAAAAAATCCTTTATTTTTTGTTCTGCGCTTTGCATGCCGTGAAAGCTGCGTTAGGGCATACCCCACTCCAAGCACTGTGGATTGGGGTATGAAATCCGGGCATAATCTCTGACTATTCCCAAAGCTAATTAATTTTCAATTACACGGTCAGTCAAATTACAAAGGGCTGCCTTCCGGACCATTGTTTACTTTTAAGCTGAACATCGTCTGTATTCCAATTAACACCTATCTTGTAACAATTGGACGGATTATGAATGCACTAAAAATCGTAATTTATGCCTATAAACATAGTTATAAATGTTAAAAAACAACTATATATTATATGGAGTTTGAATACTACAAACTTCAGATACTAGCAGTTAAATTTTTGAAATTACAAGGGAAATGAGTAACCGTGACTAATCCGGGTGTCAAGTGACCGTCTACTTATTGACATTGATTGTCGCACCTAGGCAGTCTCCCGGGAAGGGATGAGCTGCTAGGGGACCAAGTCGGCGTTAATCTACCCAGCTAACGCAACCTTCACGTCATGAATGATAACTAGATATAAAATTATGCAAAGATGAATTAGTTTGAGGAAGAAAGTCTCTGAAACTATTCATTGTTCATTATGCAGTACATTGCAACATGAATGTATAAAAGCTGGCGCATTCCAAGCGATTTATTCATAGTTTGGGTTAGCCGAAAACTCGCATTGGCCAAAAGTTAGTATTTCTGAACAGACATGACCGTGGTGTCGGAAAGCTAAAGCTCCGCAGAAGGATTGAAACACGGCTATACGGTTGGTGACACCCTGGCTCCTCTGATGCTAAAACTTTATCTCGTAGTGGGCAGCTTCGGCATAGCTGGCAACGTCACCGTCATGCTGCTGCTCACATTCTCCCGTATGCTTGGATCACGATTAACGGGGAAGAGTAAATGTCGACGGTGTCAAGTGAAATATGTGACCCCTCTTTGATTCAGGCAATCGAAATAAATGTTTTAGAATTAAAGTCGAGGCCTGGTAAAATGAACATACATGGATGGTATATTACTATACATCTAGGATCTATTTCGTATATGATCTCTCTGATATTCAGCCTTATAGTTCAACTGTTCGCAATGATAGGTCGCTTAACTAGTGTGCTATAAAGTTTCATAAAAGATGAGTGTTTTGGGTGATATTGATTTGAATTTTCA
>JAXGGS010064988.1:0-22216 GCA_035585475.1 Armandia brevis | reverse complement strand
TTTCATTCTTTTCCCAGCCAGCAAGAAATGCCATAAGAAGAAAGATCCAGCAGAATGAACCGTTGATGGCCCCTGTTCAAGGATTGTCACCGGTCGCTACCTATTCAACGTTATATCGGATATATACTGTACGTCGATATATGTGTAAGCAAGTCGTACCTGCTACTGTGATCAGGAACATTCCAGTCACCATTACCCAGGTGTTTGTCGAGCAACAGGTCGTCCCTGCCATCCTGGCGCCAATATGGAAATCTAAAGCTGGAATGTTACCGACCACAGGAATAGATACCGACCACTTCACGGATTGTTAGGGTTCTAATCAATTATTATATGATTAAATGTTATTCGCTTATTTTAATATTCGATTGGACGGTGGCATACAAAAGTGAAATCATCATTGACTACATATCTACAGGTACGTATACATACGAGGAAATTCCATTTTCGTGGGTTGTATTAATGCAAACACACCGAAAAGTGATCTCTTCGGTATTTCATGATGCAATAAACAGGGATGAATCATATTCGTGATGCAATTCATCAACAAATAGGCGCACCGCACGTTTTGGAATTACAAAGTTTTTACGCGGAAAGCTGACGTGTGCTGTCCATGTGATTAATATGCTGGGATATGTGGATAATTTTAATCACGTGCAATCAATTTATATATATAAAACTTTAAAGCCATATATATGCATGATAAATGTCCATGAAGCCTGGGCCTGTATAATTCTTTTCTTCCATACCAAGAGTAAACCAAACAACATTGATAGCGAGTGACGACTTATTATTGTGGGTATTGCATAACACTATACATTGATTGCGGTTTACATATCTGAGGACAAACACACAATGCGTGAACAGCGTTCAAATAAAGAGAGAATTCTTCCCTGGCTCTCTCGGCATTTGACACATAACAGAATTTTTTTGATGTTGTTCCCTTCCTTAATCAATTATAACTGTCTTCCGGTGATATTCTCAAGTAGCTGGCAAAACAATCTTGTTTTTCGTATAACGAATTATAGGTAAGGTTTTGGGATTTAAGCCATTTTAACCTGGTTTAAACAGTTGTTTCATTATAATGGTTAATTAAGCCACTTTCACCTTTGACTGATATTGCTATTGGCGCAAATAAATTAAAACCAAATCTGCGATAAGTGAGTAAATCAACGTCCAAACTGGTTGGTTATATATGTATTTTAGTTTTAAGATGTCAAAACAGTAATCGGTTGCCTGATGCAAATATAAGGTCATTTAATAAGGTCTTGCCTTGTCACTGTCTTGTCTTGTCACAGTCTTGCGTTATCACGGCCTGGTATTGTCACAGTCTTCTGTTGCCACAGTCTTATCCTGTCATAGTCATGCGTTGTCACAGTCTTGCCTTATCAGAATCTTGCCTTATCAGAATCTTGCCTTATCATAATCTTGCCACATTATATGATTCAGACATGTTAGATTGAGGAAACCGAAACAAATCTCTGTGAATGACATTTCGGATCAGTGACTCCGAAACACGGACCACATTTAAAGAATTGTAATCTGACAGGTCACGTACATGTATCCAGCTTTCAATATTAGACTATCAAAATAGGTCAACATTTCACATTCAGATACATCGATGAAATCTGACACAACTAAATATCATTATTACTTTAGGATCAGGAGTTGTCATAATGAGGATACCATGAGATGTGTCTATCTTTATTTTCATTCAAGAAACATTAGGAAACAGCATCCACACAGTACGAAGAGTGACAATAACCAGAATTAGCATCTATCCAAATCACAGTACTCCCATCGACGCTTGGGGCTAGTGGTATAGCACCAAGGTTTTCTTACTAGGTCAGGATTTCTACAGTAGTTTCTCGCTGCTGTGAAAGATACATCAGGTATATTGACAATGAGTGCATCTGCCCCCCTGCTGTGTTCGTGGGGTGACTGAGAAGACCAAGCCTGACAGGGAATGCCACTTCTTGTGCGGTTCAATGTGCCATTATAATCCGTTCCAAAAAATGTTAAGTAACATTCTGAAAGTTCAAGTGGAGACACACACTGGATTAGCGCGTGTCAAAGGTAAAGACACAAAAGTCAAGGTTGCCCTGGACAGGTAAATATAACATATCAGTAGAAATATCCAAGGGGTTGGGAAAATCATTTCATACAAATATTAATCGAAAGAAACAACTAAAATTCTAACAATTATATATGCCAACTACACTTTAGTAAAGTTATGATTGAAATGTTCCTTTTGATAATTTGATGCTTTCTTAAAAAGTTGGGTCATTCATTTGAATGAGATTGTATTGTTTCTTGTTAGCTCTGCGGAGAACCATAAATTAGCAGTGAAATTAAATTGTTTACCGGATGTTTTGTCTCGCCTCACCGCAGGATCTTTGTTTTTTGATACATGGGTTCCTGCAGTGCTACTGTGTTCTACGGTGGTATTTTCGTGTACTACGGCTGATGACAGATCTGTATTGGTAGCTGCGTGTGTCTTGAACAGTTGCTTTATCTCAGCAATGATTGGAAGTTTGTTATTCGCTTGAAATAGTTCCGGTTGATCGTGCACTGCCCGGGTGTATTGTGAAGCCTCAAACATTATATTGGCCCCGTAACCAATTAAAACAACTAACGCGGAGAATGTCACATAATTATTATTAATCTGCCAGATTGAATATGACTTAATTTCCAATTTGATTATTCCTTAGAGTTTGGGATATTTTGAATTGTAAATATAATATAACGACTGATATTACTACGTCAAGATACGACAGAATTTGTAGAGGTTTCATTACATACCAGCAATTCCTATCAAACTGATTCCTGTTGCCATCCCACATGTATTACAGCTGCAACTTGCCATTGCCTTTATGTCATAGACTTCTATTGAAATTGAATTAATTGACACAGTTCATCAGGTAATGTATCCAAGTAAATGAACAGTGCAGTTGGCCTCGTGTCTGACCAAATGTGTCCAATTGCTTATGATTGACTGTTTCATACCACTTATCAATTTCGCATAATTTGCTAATGTTGATATGTTGTTAACGATATGTTACTAAAAACTGTTCGAGCAGCAAACTTCAATTGTTGGATCACTAACCTATAGCTAATCAAAAAAGAAAATGCATAATTCAGCTGGCAAATGAATACCTGGTGCAATTTATGGTATGATATATTTACTTACACTTATGGAATTATGGATAATGTACAACTGTCGAGTCTATTTTTCAGTTCACGACTAAACTACTCGCGAATTTTCGAATTTTGTTAGTGTCAATATCAGACATTATACTGAGCTGTTTATCAGTTTTATATTCCACACGCTGCAGGCGATATCTTGTCCGCAAATATAAATACACAAACTGGAATTGATCGGGTAGTATATTCTCTTCGTGTTTTTCGCTATGTCATTTTAGATATGCCACAGTGTATAGTGGATAGAATCGTGGTTATGTAAGATTTAGTACAAAATACCTGAGCTGATATTTTCGGCTCGCCCATATTCATATCCAAATTCTTAATATCAAAATACGTTTTTTTTGCCGAAAGTGTGTCGAAATTATTTAATCCAATGAAAGGACAAGATGTATACATTTGATTCAACGTTTTATTCATTTTTGGTGATTAAGTCACAATGTGCTCTCTCATTCTTAAGAATTGACCATCAGAAAAATATGATGAAAGAACAATGATCTGTAATGTGCCAATCTTATCTACAGTGACTTCTAGAACAGGTATTAGGTTGAAAAACGGATCACCTGACATCAGAGCTGAATGCTTGTATAATCAATTGTCACTGCATTTGGGCACGTCACAATACTCCCAGCGTATATCCACATTAGTAGTATAGCACCACGTCCCGTCACCATCCCAATCCTCCGGATTCCTGCAGTAGTTCCTGGTGGCGGCGAGAGTAGTTTCTGGTAGATTGGGCGCATAATGACCCATGATGTGAGGGTGCGGTTTCTGAGAGGCCCAAGCTTGACAAACCAGGCCGCTTACTGTGTGGTTAACTCTTCCTTTATAATCTTTTCCGCTCGATCCCGCGGAAAAACAATCTTAAAATATAGGCAAAACAATCTGCAGGCTAACAATTTGACAGCTGCAGTTCTTATTAAAAATGAATAACATACATGGTCATACATAGGCCTTACAGTAGGCTGATATTTACCATAGTGATAAAGAGCTTGACCTTTGGTAATCATTTGTTTCCGTATAACTAGACTTGGCGCAATTGTACGATAGTTGTTGCTAACTACATGTATTTTGCTGTACCATGCTGTCATTTGTTTACGTGGCACGTTTCTTCCACTTGTTGTTCCGTGGCCGGTGGCCGTTCCTTCATTCAGTTGGACTTTCTCTCGAAATCGGTTGATGATATCCATCATTCGCAAATTGATGGCTTTGGCTTGCCAAAGTTCTCGGTGCTCACGAACATCCACGGGGTATAGCGACGCCCGATACATTCCAGTGGCTCCATAACCAATCAACAAAGCTGTGAAAGCAATATTCAAACACATACACATATGTACATGATGGTCGTTACAATTAAGAAATGTTTGTTTCGTTACTGAGAACCCTCGGAATGCAAATATGCTCCTTTTGTCTGAATATGGTATTATCAAGATTATCATATTAGTTGACAAATAAACACAAAATCGATAGCAGAATTCAAGTCAGCTATTGTTTTAATATGTCTACGCTTTTTGTTGTAGCGCTCATCTTTATCCATGTTAGCTAACATGGCGCTTTGCTTAATGGTTCAATGATGAAATATGAAAGTTATCATGTTCGAAAATTAAACATTACAACTTTTAAAATCATATTGATGGTTTAAGTAGTATACGCTTTGGGGTCGGTGCTTTGTAATGGGCAATTATTAAGGCCTCAGTGATTATATGTGTATACATACCAGCGATCCCTATAAAAACAACGCCTGTGATCGTTCCACATGTATTACAACTACAGCAGCACGGGGCATGTTTGTCAGCATCCATCTTTAGACCAAGTTACACTCACGCCAGGCTGAGATACCTTGACGCTGTCTAGCCCGATGTCTTCACAGTTTACACTTCACTACCTTCAATTAGTCTGGACGAGGCTCCAACACTCCACCTGTACACAGATGGTCGAAGGATAAAGTGTTGGATCACATATCGATAATGGTATTTAATTTCGATATACCGATGTAAGAAAGTCTGGTCCAGTTTTACGGCGATATGATCAAAGTTAGTGTGGACGAGGCTCCAACACTCCACCTGTACACAGATGGGCGGAGGATAAAGTGTTGGATCACATATCGATAATGGTATTTAATTTCGATTTACCTATGTAAGAAAATCCTGTCCAGTTTTACGGCGAAATCAAACAATCAACGATACGAAATGAGATTTAATATCAAAGTAATATCAAAACAGACAAGTTAGGAAATGAAATACATGTTTTAGTCATTGTATTTCGATAGATGATCTAGGTATATGCGGCTTGATTGCCTATTTCACTGCACAACTTTTGCTATACAGGTGTCAGCCTGAATTCGCTGATGCAAATGTGGCATTCATGTCGATTCTTGTCTTGTTTTAAAGAAGATAAATTCAAAACGTCGGCAATAAGGAAATTAGTCTCCATTTTAAATTAATAAGTCAGTGGTAAAGCATTTGGACCATTTTGTGGAACCGCAATTCGGCTTCAATTTCATGTCCATTATCTATGACTATGATTAACATCCTATGACTTCAGCTATGTCTATTCTGGAGTAGTATAATTATAAACGTAGTACACGAACAAATTTCTGTACCGAGTAAGCAGCTCGACGTGACCAAATGATGTTTAGTATTCGTTTATTTACATACTGCATGTCACATGTGCTACGCAATCATGACATACATCCGATACATTAACAAAGAAGTGTGATATGCGTGTACGTCTTTAATGCAGTCACAAATTTATATCACAATGTTGTCGATTTTTATCGATATGACCGTGTCACAGGACGATATAATATAATACATGTATCATATATTTTTACATAGCTGTATTGTATTCTATCGTTTGCACAAAATCAGTATTCGCATGCGTTATGTCTTATGGTAATACGGTGAAATTTATTTTCTAAATACATTTGAATATATACATTATTTGCACACGTGATGTAAGTTTCTGCGTTTGATCACCATTCTATTATTGTGTCATGGCATCAAATCTGGAATAAGAAAATACTCGAACGACGTAAAATTTCAACGCAGTTTTAAGACCGGAATGATGAGTGAGTCATATCTCTAGCGAATATCACTTCCTTTGACGATGTTCGTAGTCGTTCATGTAAAACGTCAATGCCGTTTGTTATCAGACAAAGACCCCTTCGCTGACACCTTGGACGAGCGATCAATAGATGTACAAAATCCCACGGAATTCGATATCACGCGGAATACGATTTAACCTGTGTTTATCGAGTCACTCACGTATCATTTTCTATAACGCGGGTCATATACCGCATACCCGCGTTATATAAAACAAGTGATGTACGAGATGCCATAGCTATCAAACCACGGACCTCTCACAGAGCGCCTTGAATCACCCGCGGTTCTAACGTATCGCGAGAACACGTGAGATCGCGCGTGAGAGGGCGAGAGTTGCTCCTCCGTCCCTCGCCTATCCATTTTTAGTCCGGCTGAGTCGGCCCCGCTGCCTGAGTACCGAGCGCCCGAGCACGGGGTAGTGCGAGCCGAGCCGGGCTGGTGATTATTTTAGGAATCCCTCCTCCTCCTCCGCTGCCGGTCTGGGCACAGATCCAGCGAGCGCATTACACCCCTCCACCGCCCGGGCAAGCGCTCTAGTTACCGCTCCTCGCAGCCGGCTCAGGCAGCCAGGATGCCGCGAATAGTTCAGGGAACTTTTTACCACCATCATCAGACGCAGCGGCTGGCGTCGGCAAACCGAAATCTCAATCTAACTCAACTTTCTAGCCGTCACTTTTACTTTCCACCAATTATACTCGGATTTGGTTCAGTTTAACAATTAAGCTTTATCAATAATATTCCCCATTGTATCGTACGACGGTGAAATATTATGTATGAAATAATTAACCCGCCACATCCCTCTCGCTTTATTACGCACATATCCCCCCCCCCTTCTTGTCTTCCAGGAGCGCACTCCCAGGCCAGCAGCACACCCCTAGTAGCGGACCGCCCGCCCCCCTGCCACCTCTCGCACACTCAGCCTGTACCTTTCGATATAGCTCCCCCTTTTCGCCCCGGCCGAGGAGCAGAGATCGGAGGAATCGGCGGACATTTTAGCCGGAGCGAGCGAGCGCCCACTCTCTCTCTCCTAGAACCGACGCGCGGCCCGATCCGTCGTGTCCTTCTCTCGCCATCTAGGTAAGCCACCTCCACTTTATATCACTTTATATATGTAAAAACTGCGGTAACTTGTCTGAATATCTGCTGTTGTAACCGTGCTTGTGTGTGCGAAACGGGAGATCGCTAGCTGCTCGGATATAATTAGTACACGGTAGCTGAGCTGGGGGACTCCTGAGCTCGGCCTGTTGGTAAGTGTCTCAGCCGTCTCAGCAGTCGAGGGATGGAGCAGTGACAACCTCATCTTCTGCCCGCATCGCTGCTCTTTCCCGCCTTGTAAAACATCATGATATCAGTGTGTGTTATCACAGATGCCCAGTTAGGTGCAAGGCCGAGAGATCCCCCCTCCAGTCCCGCTTCATAATTCTGTCATATTTTATTGATATTAATTTCTAACGTGACCTTTACTACAAAGGTATCCCACTTAATGCCGGGTATCGGCTCTTTTGCTCGGGTATATATAAATACATGTACATGTACGCATCAACCTGTTTATTTTCACACCTAGGACGAGCTATCCGCCGGTGTGATACACAAGGTCACCTATAAGAGGGACACCTCACACCTATCTCTCTGTTGTATGACAGTGACATTATTTGTTGGCCTCCAGGCACCTGTAGTTAACGGGGAGATGAAGTTCAAGCCCACCATTGCATTTTGACCGAGTTTGCCAGGAAATAATACAGGCAACTTAAAACCCCAAACATGAGGCATGCTACTGATTATCACGAATTATATATATTTCTACCTGGTTCAGTTTAAGTTCATGACTTCTAAGAGAATCAAGATGCATACGGCATTTAGAATTAAAAGAAGACGGCACCAGTGCGTAAAATCGCTTTATAAATGATTGATATTTAGTATGGCTGCAGGGGTGCGATGTTATGTAGCTCCGGCTTTAGATGGGGAGGCTGCAGGTGAATATCTGCTGTTTGATTTTTTTAGATACCGCAGTGGCCGGATGTCAATCTTCACTTCATATCTCATAGCGTATATATTCTGATAACACGTGCTGCGAAGATGTACAGGTAGACCCCAGTTTTCAATATACTGTGCCCTGAAACATAAGACTGGAGCATTAGCTAACATACGGAATTCAACAACGCCAATACAAAAAGCGGCATTCGTGGTGTATATATCTTGCTGCAGAAGATATAACTTTATGGTACCAGATTTGGGTGGATAATTATGTAGCACACAAGGGACCATTGTTTGTTTACTCTGGGATAGATAAGCGCAATGCATTGTATCTGAAAGTTATTTATAACTTACCAGATCCACCACTTGTAATAAAGATGGCAGCCCTGTACCTTCGGAAGACTATTGTCGTGATAAATACCAGGTGGAACTCTCACACCGTGACCCCTTGACCCTGCATGACCCCCTGGCTTGACCCTCTGTCACAGGTAGTCGGCCGTTGTACAGGTAACAAAATTAGTATAGAACAAAGGTAAGAACAGGTGAAATGTTCTGTGTTATTTGCTAACTATCCTGTACACGTTATATCGTAGTGCATCGATTTGTGACATAAACAATCCAAAATGACATTATTGCAGCAATACAACAATTGATGCAACCAGTTGATTAGCAGGACAATTATTTGCAACGCATCCCCGGCATATCAGCAGTTTCCTGATTTGATCTGCTGCATCAATTTAATTTCCCTAGATCATTGAACTGTTCTCCGCTATCTTGATGATTAGGATTTAGAGCGATCTCAATCGAACCAAGCATATATACAAGCATTATTTTGGGACACTGAATATAGGCCTCATATACTAGCTAAATATTTGTCTATTTAACGGGGTAAGGATGATGATTATCATGACTGAAAAAAGAGGGAACTGATATAATTTGTTAGCTGTTTGATTCAACATAATCTTCTCTAGATGGCTTTGCATACAATTGTGGACGATTTGTTTACACTAGATGTATTCGGGTAGCCCTCCCCACTTTGCGTTAAGAAGTTAGCGTCAGAATTATCATTCTCTGATTCTCTCACAGTTCATGTCTATTGATGCCTACCGATAGTATCAACCAGAAGACTAATCATCAATGACGCTATTATAAAGTGTATCTGTGTTAAGCGATAGTGAACGTATGTTTGTGTGGTATTGTAACTCGTCTCAGTTACCTGGCTTACATCTGATGGTAAACTAAGTTAGGCCCGGGTCATAGGTCAGATTCCTCAGCTCCCCATCATGTACCTCACCAACCCATGTCTCTCGGCAACTACTAAGCTGTATACATGTACATTGTATATCTATACTAACACTTGGATTCCGGCTCTCCACATTTATAACAACTGCAGACCAGACTGGACAACACATAATACAGATATATCAAAGGCAACCTCTCATAGTCCAGGGACAATACGTCATCTATACACGCTGGGTATTTAGATGTTGGTTTGATATATCGCCACTTTTTCTGCCCAGCACTACACTATCGCCAGCTGTTAGCAGTATAGGCTGCACACAGTGTTACTAAATATAACTTCCAGGCTCTCTCCCTAGAAATGAGCTCGTGTAAGCTAATACACTCTCACAGCCTACACCGCAAATTTCGCTAAACACATGCATATTTACTCAATTAATTACGATTTTGCTCATCCAAAAACATATGTCATATTCGATAGTTCCGAAGTGCGTTGTTGCGGACCCGCAGATACACGATCCTGTAGATCTGTCAGTAGTGAATATTTGACTGGATGTGGATGTGTGGATGGTGAATGCCGTGGTGTTGTGGTGTAGCAGCCAGACCTCAGAGGTACATGTAGGTGGTATAAACAAGGTGATGTGTAGAGAAAGATTTATAATCGGTGGCGCGTGGGTGTTTTATTAGTTCCCCGGCAGTGTTTCTGCGGGATGAGTTCAGGATGTGGAGGGTTTAAGGGTGACTAACACGCCGGGGAATGATGCTGAAGTGGTCGAGCTACTTGTCGAGTTCTCGAGGGTTCCTGGTATGTAGGATAGCTCGAAGTTGCATCACCGTCTGAACATCTCAGCAGGAATATTCAGGATTCTTTGCAATTAATTTTACAACTTATAGGACTAGTCTCAAGTTAGCAAGTAGGCCCTCATTGTGTCGGCGCCTTGACGAACTTTCCTCGATCCCAGATTATCTATCAAAGATGTTGATATGTACAACTTGTATTATAAAGTGTTGATATAGGCGCACTGACTTATACTATCGAATTCCTTTCAATGAAATCATTCATCCATGAAAATAAGCTTTTTCCTACCGTGGGTTTGTATGAGATACAAGGTGTGGACTCCCCATTTATTATCATTAGAATGATAAGCATCTTACCCTAGGCTGTCGAATCTCCGACATCCAGTCGTCAAGTAGGCGCTGTGCTTTGTTTATTTACGTAGCAATATTATTGTCTTCTTGGAGCATAAACAACATGGCTTCCACCTGGTACTTGGTTACAGCAGTACTTCACAGAATTAGCCATTATCCAACATGAAGAGATGATGATGATCATATAGTTGTGGTAAATTTTCCAAACCTGCGGTGTTCCTGTTTATTCGATCCCTCATCATTAATATAACTCATACAGCGATCTGTATTTCAGATTTAAGAAGGCATTTAAGTGCCCCGCCGGAGAACCCATGCACACGACTACTTGTTTCTTGTAAGTGAGCATATTCACAAGACATTAACTTAATGCAAGCACAAAAGATCAAGTAAATGCCTGGGTTAATAAGTAATCAAAATATCTAACAACCTATATATACTCGTGTTATGATTTCTCAAGGATCAGATATTAGAGGTGGTTTAATGCCTGACTTCTGCAGAACGTTGTGGTTTAAAACAGATGCGCTGAGACACGATGTAGTATGGACTACCAAGTGCTCCGGGTAATGCTGTCGCGATTCAAGTACTACTTCTTTCTCATCTACTCATGTACTCATGATGTGTCCATGTGCAATGCCGGAGCTTCTAGAAGTGTTATAAGCGATTTCGTTCTATGACGGGAAAACAATGAAATCCCCAAAATCACATTAAAGCAAGGTACATAAATGTACATGTACTGGTCGGTCGGATACAATAACGAGCTGAGCGCACAGTGCTCCATGAAGATCAGATTCACGATGGTGCTTGCAATTTGTCATAAACTATGGCGCACAATGTAATTTGGAAACGAAAAAAATGCACCAACTTAAAACTCCAATCGGAGCCAAAATATATTTTCCTGGCAAAAATGAGCCCTGGTGCCAGACGCCCACAAACTAAGCTAGTTTAAGTGATGAATAATGAACTGATTTCACGGAGACTTGGGCCGCAGGGGGATAAGTGTTTGCCAGATTGTAAATTAGTTTGACACTTTAGCAGTTCTCCGGGAGGGCTTGTCTGTCTTTGATTAGCAGAGCAGTTCCTGGCTGGTGAAATGTGATGAAAGATTACCGAGAAATCGCTAATTGCCTGGATGGGTTGTGAATACCTGAGATGTTGGTCAGCGTACGGGGTAAGATCACCAGGTACGATTTGCGCATTCCATTCATTCTCTGCAATCAGTATTCTTCAATGATTAGCCAGATTTCACACTCAGCCATGTTCTCCACATACCTCTGAAGTGTGCATTTCAGTTCTATAACAAAGTCATCAATTTGACTTACTTTTACCCCACCAGTACTTTGGGCTGGAGAGTTATCTAGAAAATCCAGTTGTCGTGTTAATCGGTTCAATTATAATTTTGTATTCCATAAAAACCCACAAAAAACACCAAAAGATCTCATCTGGCAGCTGCGTATTACTTTAGCATGATAAATCACCAAAAATCGCTAGTTTTTACGATTATTTAATTTGATACTAGAAATCGTTTCCAGAGGCAACAGAGTATGAAATCAGATGCACACCTATGGTATTTCACAGGTATACCGGCGAGGTTTTTATGTTTGTGTGAAAGGTTTTTTGCTCACTCCTGAAGAAGGCTGCTGTAATTTATTCGCTATAACTCTGAGTTAGGTTAAACACGGCTGTAGGGAGGTTCCAGTATAACCGAACAAGAACCATTTCTTATAACAACTTACGTCATTTTATAAAATATCGCTGGTCATCCATACAGAGCAATTAGTTATATCGTTTCTAAAGTTATGATTAAAAAGTTGACGCCGCAGCGAATTATTACAGGAAGTGATCAATGTCAGTCAGTACACGTATGCGCAACCGGTAGCGCGGTTGTGTAAACTAACTAGCATGTATATGATAAAAGTACAAATAAATCTAAATCTAAAGTACCAAGTGGGTAATATTGAGATCGATTGGCCGCAGAGTGATATACATATATCCGTACACGTACATACACATGTATATTGGCCGAGCAGATACATGTATATGTACCTGTACTTAACGGAGGTTAGTTCTGGCACAGCCCTGATAGGTGATTGATTAACGTGGGCTAATGTGTTAGTATCTCGCCATACGTAATAGCCCAGAGCCCGCGCGCTTGCCACATGTACATGTACAGGAGATATAGCCAGCAGGGCCACACTCCCCCGGTTAGTACCAGCAGAGACCTCGGACAGCTCGCATCTCTCCCCTCGCCGCCAACTCGCCGCTCCCCCAGGCCTGTCTCCGCGATCATCCAGCCCCTGTGCCAGCCCCGTGCCCGCGGGCGGATAAAACTGCCCATGTACGTGACCCCTCGGGCTTACTTGTGAACACAGCAGCAGCAGCCCCTGCAATTTTTTATGTAAGCTCGGGAATTTATATCAATCGTGTACTCACGCGGGAACTTCTGTCAGCGAGTTTAATGCCGAGCGCTGATTCCGTCTGATCGTTTTATTGTTTTCACACACGAGTCGGACGTTACGCGGATAATCTGCCGCGCCGGATTAAAGCGGATTAACGCGGTGATTAAACGGATTAGCCGCCGCAGACGCACTGTCAGTCATTGTCACCTTGGATTAGCTCGCCGGATCATCGGCGTTTTTCACTTTTACGCGCGAAATTGCGTCGTAAACAAACACATAAACAACGTGGTATTGTGTAAACAGTTGTTTACTGTTGTGGATATCATTTTGTGGAACTTTCACGATGGTTCAGGAGCAGAATTGGAGTGAGAAATACCTGCACAGCGATCACCACACGGATCGCTTGGTATTCAACAAAATTCACTCAGTGTCCAAACTAGGTGGACTCATATATCCAGGTAATACCTTTATTCCTGTCATGTTGTCGTGGTAACCGTTTATATAAATCAATCGGTAAAGTTATGATTTCTAACCTTCAGGATAGGTGGGGATATCGCGGTGGAGCGAAATTATCGTGTTAACGCTTGCGAAGAATGATTAGTTATGATAATAGCTGTGTTGTCCACGCCCATCTTGTTAATTGGGCTGGTACATAAATACATAGAGATAGAATAGGTCAGAGGCAAATAAACTAAATGTGGCTGGATATCAAGAGGCACAGGTCTATATCAACATCGTTTAACATATATATAGTTTGCAGCGAATCTCACTTTAAACATATTGAAAGTTCCATTCATAATCCCGATCGTACATGTACATTATATGTCCGCCAGAAAATCGCCGACTCGATGTGTAGACGTCACACATCTTGGTCGGTTAAGCGACCTCAATTGGTTTCTTAATACAGAGATCAGCGGGGGTCAGTCGGTATAAATGGTTATTACGTCATGATCGCTAAGTATTCTAAACATTAGATTCACGAAAGCGTCTTAATCATTGCGATTATACACACACTGGTCGAGCAATTTCGCGAAGGACAATATTCTAAACTGTTCACAAGTGAAGTGCGGACTTGTAATTGTTCGGCGTCGATATTAAGCTCTTCTGGCTTAGCAGAATAACTGCTGCGTTGTACAAGGGAGGTCAAATTCTGAGACATTCTAACCGATGGGGTACAGTCAGTAAATCATTAATGAAGAGGCCGAATAGGTTACTTTAATCAGTGCTTAAGTGAAAGTCGCGACTTAAAATGATTCTCTATCAATTCAGTGATTTAACAGAGCTTTGTTTTGCCAACGAAATTGATAAAGAAAGTGTTTAGAAGGGAATGTGCACAGGGGTGAACTTAAATGTTTTGAATTCCCCTTGTTTCCCCAGAGATTACAAAGTCAGGGCGGTTTCATACCTCGCACATATCACCCACCCGGGGAAACAATTTCACATCTCACAAACATCCAGACAAATGAGTGATGTTCCTGGTTACATGAATTATTACACCGGAGCAATCAACCGTGATGTACAAAACCTTAAACAACTTTACCAGATGTAAGATGGATGTAACGATTTAAGAAGAGCGTACGTAGCGTTCAATAATACACGTAAAACTAGGCTGGGTTCGGTCTTTTCCCCATTCCATTAGGTAACAGCATTAATCACAGTGTCGATGTTATCAGGCAGCTTCAGGTGAAAAATCTGAATGATTTGCCCAATATTTCCTTAGAACCGTCAGCATCTGCCATTTCATTACGTCCAGATGTAGACTGAAGGTTGATCCAGGAAGATGCAAAATGAATGTATAGGAGCACTAAAGGCCCAGTATATGAAGCAACAACCAGCTGCTCTCAACTTTGCGTTGATGATGTTTACGAGTTTGCAGAGGAACGTCCGATTTCCATCATTGTATGAATAAAATGTGTTCCACGACATTCATGAAACAATTCTGTCGTCCATGGTGTACATGTATACACATGCAATTACATCTCCTAGTATATATATATATATATGGATGTCAATATAAGGTTGTATTACCAAATGGGCGACTTTATACGGACAAATATTACAAGTCACATATTTTATAATTAATAAGCATATTACATGTAGAGATACAGGTATATGATGTATACATATATATAGATGTCATTATCAGCCATTGTTCAGTATATTAAGTGTAAAGACCTTTGATAACACGAGGCGCCTATCAGAATAACATTTACTTCATCTAACCAAGCGGAGATAAGTATCAGTAGTATCAGTAGTACGCAGTTCTCGGTAACCATCGGCCATTTCCGACTTTTATATCTTCACCTCGTCTGCTGTACTTATCTGAATACGGGTAGCTGATAATTGGCAGACTTTTATGTAGTATACATCTACATTCATAACGTTATATATATCATCAACCTTACTGTTAAAACATGTCATATGTAAGTTACGGTACCGTAGCTATTTTTAATTGTTGTCCCTTAGAACGTCAATATTACTGCAGAATCATGTTAAAAAAAGGTGTTTCATCCGTTATTCAATCATTATTCTCTCAGATGCCAAGGAGTACCTGGCGCGATGTAAGCTAGGGCGGGTGAACCGGTCTAACTGTCAAGTACCGGTGAAATCATACACATGTACAGCTAATAATAATAGCACCAGTACCAAATCTATCATTCCCAGTAAACGCACGAGACAGGCCTGTATAAAGTCTTCATCCAGACTCACTACTATTCCCGAAGGTACGCCAGAAAGTGTTTATAGTTACCCATGATGGGATGCGCTTATGTGGAGAATGCTGTTCGGGCATTTGTGGATTTGACGATTTATTGTTCTGTTCCTGCGCTGAACTAACACTAGTTGACGTTGATGAGCAATGTTTAGAGATATGTGTGAAGATTTCCCCCATCGTTCAAATAAGTTATATTTTAGCTTCCACCCTGTTTCAACCATGTCACGTGTGAATTTATATTACCATTTGATTCTACTAACAATTTACCTGCTCTTTTTCCACTGGGTTTTGAAAAACAGCTTATTGCAATTAAACCTTCAACTGTAAAAGAGATATTTACATTGCCAATAGCAAGATATATTGAACAGCGTTTATTCAGACAAGTTACAGAGTTTGTGGTATGTTTCTATAAATCTGATTATATTTATTGCAACACATTTGTCAGTGTATTAAAAAAAATTGTATTTTTTATCTAGACTCAGAACATCAACCGACAACAAACATGGCGAGGGGAAGAGGGGTAAGTCATGATTTCTAATCTCCTCATTTCATTACTCAAGTTTAAGGACAAGTACATTCATGCACATAATCACGCTCAGTTAAAGAATGATTTAATTAGAACGTTAAGATATGGTCCTCTACGAGAGAGAAATTCACAGTGGCATTGCACGCACCATTGATACATGTACAGCTATGAAGCTATTAAGTGAGTCTGAGTTGACGTGACTCAGATATGTAGCTGTTTAAAGAATGGTTGGGATTCCTGCCCTCTCGTTTCCAAGTGGATTTTTATTGTATCTACCCGCCTCCCACGTTATCTAGATATCTCTGCCTTCTCATTTATATCAAGTCGCTCTCTGACAAGCTTCAGGAACTCTGCCAATAGAATGCTTATGTTTTACACACGCGGTATAAAACAACTGTCATGTGATACATACCGCACAGGTGTGAGTTCTGAACCCTAACTGTTTTAACACAGGAGAACTCAATTATAACTCAATTATAATGAGTTTGAGCCTGGTTCATCAAGATATACTACTGTCTGTGTGCAAGTCATACATGTCTGTGCATTAAATCTTATCATGCCGGCTAGCCGCGTTCTTGGTATAATTTACAATACAAAATACAGGGTCGCTGATTCATAGCTTCGTTGACACAATTCAACCATCCATCGGGATTATTATGGGGGTTTTGTAAAATTGTAGTTCAAACTCTCTGCAATTTTATTCACGAGATACTTACTTAATTCTTCCACGAGGAGATCATCGTCGTGATCCTTAGAGATACACACGAGGAGATTATATAGAAGCCTTTGTATGTAGCTGTGTACTTACATCTTGATATACTGTGTGGCCTCCGCCGCTGTCGGATTTATGAGACTCGGGAACCAAACACCTGTCTGGAAAGCCGGTTCTCAGAAATCCTAGAAATAAAGCAGTCAATGTTTTTCGCTGAGCACTGATAAAGAGCAGACAGCAGTATGCCAAACAAAATAGCAGAGAATTTGATATTTGTCGATCACTTTCGATATCCCTTCCTAAGCTTCAGAAATACTGCATAATCTCTCAAGTTAAAACTGTTTATGAATTGTAGGTGTAACTATAGCTTTAATGAGGCACATGTAATCTGATAGTATGACCAGTATTACTATCATCCAAATGTTGTCCTTCCTCAAAATATCATCAACGAATATGAATCTTTTTGGACACCATTAAAATTCATTAAGCAAAATAAGAGAGACAAAACAAGTTAAGTGATTAGCAAGAAACCTTGAATTGTATCATGAGATAGTCTGGGAGATACAAGGCTGCAGTAAAGCACGTGTAACAAGAGGTGGATGTAGAATTTATGCGGTTGTAAAATGCGAGACGAGGTGAATAATAGGCACCTCCTGCATTAACTATGTGCACAGCTTCTGAGAAAGGGGCTGCTGACAGATAAATCTTATCCCGCATCCCCCGTATCAGTCTCGTGTGTTGTCAGGCTGAATCCCAGTGGCATCCGAGGTGCTGGCCGCGCGGAGGAGGGAGCCACAGAGATAGAGCTCCCCCCGCCCGGGAGGCAGCCCCAGACGTGGCTAGCACACATACATATACCTTTGGTACACGGGGTACACAGGAGGCTGTGACTCAGGGGGTGGTGCGGGGCAGAGCTCCCGCCTCCTCAGTACACGCCGGGGAATCAGGGGAGGAGACGCACCGGGGCTCCCCAGCAGAACAGTCCCTGACGGCGGGGAAGTGAGGTCTCTCGGGCGGTCCTCCTCCTCAGCAGCAGGATTGTTTCGTATCTTCTCCCTGTCGTGAGCATCTCGTGATATCGTCATCAGACGGACTCGCACTTTGGAATAGCAGCTTAATCGCTTGTTTTTTGTCAGACAAGCAAGATGGTGACCGCCTCGAGAACCCGAGTAGGTTTTGATAGTTTGTTATTTAAGTATATACTCGTGGTCTAACATGAACTAGATCTCGCATCAATTTGGGCCTATGTTCCATTGTCTTATTTGTTTGCAAAATGCCGAAATTGTTTTCAGCATGGACACGTTTACATACATTTAAATTCATTATGATCCTTTTATATTTAGAATTTTCATTTTATTTCAGGGCTTTGACGTAACCGTTAAGAAACGGGCCCAATCTGTTCCAGTCGGTAAGTGAAGTTAAACAGCCCTGATTATCATGAGAGAATGTATCAATTGTTTCCCCACGCAATACAACGTTTTCATCGGCATGTATTAAAACAAAATCGTACACCTTTAAAGGTATGTCTAGACACTGGCACCACTAGCATTTACGAATGATAGAAATAGAAATGGGATGCAAGAAATCACTGTGCAAATAGTATTTACTACGATGAAGGCTTATGTTTCAAATTGCCTGCCCTGCTTTTCTATATATCATGAACAACTCTACCGTACCTTTTCCTAGTTTAAAACATATATTTTTATGTGTTTCTTGCAGGCGACTTTAACGAGCCGTCCGCCTACAGACAGACCCAGTACATTTCGCGCGGCGCCGTGGATGACATGGACAACGTCTCGCACGCCTCGAGAAAACAGGACCAGAAACTGCTGGATGACATCACTTCCAGACTCGTAAGTAGTACGCCTTTCACAGCAGCGTACTGATAGTAGTACGCTGTGCCTTTTTACTTGTATCAAATGAACTAGCTACTACTTACCGGCTGTACACGAACCTACACTCGATCGCAATCGCTATTGGATGTCCAATTTCACTATATTCAGTTGGTAATCAATTCGTATTATACAGACATAATGCATTAGGAACAGGCTATTTACAAGCATTTTCAATATGCAAGCTAATATTAAATGATTCTTATACATTTGTGTCACTTTTTATGATGTTCACGCTTACATGCATTAATGAGTAATCCCAGAAACTCTCGCCTCTGACGTCATAGCTGATTGATGGATTATCCAATTGCTATAGGGGTTAACAAAGGCTAGGGTTTGCGGGCCAAATTGATGCATATTACAATGTGAAGTTCAGTTTCAGATATTATAGTAGGCGCCGTGATGCTTTGACAACAATTTAACGATACTTGATCGTGTAGTGCACTTTGTAGCTAATTGTTTTAGGCCCTCCCTCCCTTGTGTGTTCTATGTGGATTCAAGCCAATTCTTTGATGTATTTTGTGGGGTTAGTGCGTGATTCTGAGTCTAGTCCTGTGCGGTCTCAATGTGACTTCTAACAGTTTGATCCCATGTAAATAGATGTCCTTTTAATGTTTTTATTTTTTCTATAAGTAAAAGTTTGTTTTATTTCAGTGTGCAGTGTCACCTTGTAAATCACGTGTTTATCCCTCCCTACTCCAGTAGAAAACGTCCCTTCATTTGCCCCGAAAGAGTCCTGAAACCTACAATTTCTATGAGGGAATTCCTTTATGGTAAAACCCTGAACCGTTCGATTTCCATGACAAGATTGTATCTACAGTCCTTTCCCTGATACACTGACATGCCCTGTCAAAATTAATGGTGTCGCTCCATCGTGTACAACAGCTGAGTTTTGTTTTCAAGAGTACATTCAAAACCCCTTTTCAATTCACTGCTGTCGTGCCCGTTAACGAAACAAAACTGCCTTCTTTTCCATGATTCCTTGAATATATTTGACGGTCAAATGGCTACTTACACCAAAACAAATTCATATTTCAGAACAAAAACATATCGGTCCAAATAATCATATAAACTAAATGTTGCAGCCATTGTTGAAACTGTAACACACGAACAGGTCCACATAAAACGCCATAATCAATGTTGCATTCGGTTTCAAGACATGCATATAGCTATTGTCTTTCTATTTATGTATGATTTCTGTGAACTTCTTTGGGTTGATGTCCACCTTTTGTCTAATCATATGTTATCGTTAGAAGTCATTCAAAACGCAATGTTATTAATCTAATTGATACTTCTTGAAGTATCGAAAGTCAGGTGCCAGTTACCCAGAAAAGTGTTCAACATTTGTGGAAGATGAACAATCGATCTTGTAATAGCGGCAGATCAGAAAGAGTTTTGGCAAAATCAAAATCAATCCTGATTAATTCTTTGATACTATCTTGCTGAAAGAAGCATCGTTTGTTTTCAAATTCATATTGAGATTATGGAACAGATCGCTTTCTGATCTTAGATATTATGGGGTAAAATTGCAGGCTTCGATCCACAATTTATGTAGATTTATATGTACATGTGGGTCAGATATTTGGTAGATTTTAAGTTACAACGATTGCATGCCATGTCGGTCACAAGTCGAGCACGCAGTTGAAGAGCAGGGAAGATCGACACGCACCGTACCATAGGAACAGGCGTCTCCCCTCTTCAACTGCTCCCGGCCGACCACCACCACATCGTCTCACACCTCCTCCACACCCACCACACACAGTGCAAGTTCGAGTTCGACTGTGTGAAACCCGGCCGCCAGGTGGCCAGTAAGACCGGTTTCCGGCGCCACCTGTACGGGAAGAAGCCGCTGGTGGAGCGCGAGACTCGCACGCAGCGCCGCAAGGAGGAGCTGATGTACCCGTGGGACTACACGTTCGACAACATCTACCGCGCCCGCGAGAAGCGCCCGTGGACGAAGAAGGCGGCGGTGAAGGAGCCACCGAAGCGCAGCAAGTGGGACGACACGCCCGATGTTCTCCCGGAGAAGATCTACCCCGACCAGTACCCGTACAAGGAGCGCGTGCGCCGCCAGAGGAAGGACCCCGACTCGATCACGCTCACCGGGAAGCGCTTCGAGAACATGGGCACGCACGAGCTGCTCGCCAAGATGAAGGGCAAGCTGGAGGCGAAACCGCGTGGTCGCAGCGCCGGCGTGGACGTGGATATCCTGCTGGAGGGTCTGCACCACCCGCTGCCGCGCTCCTACGTCAAGGGGCAGTGCTTCACCGCCGTGGACGACTGGGAGGGCAGCAGCAGCAGCGGCGACAAGCTGGAGGGCGACCCCGTCGTCAACAAGAAGGTGGCGGACAGCAAGAAGGAGCTCGCCGACTTCGAGCGCCTCCTGGAGGACAGGTTCAAGCGGCGCAAGGACTGCTTCGTGTCCCGGGCGCCGCCCAAACCCGTGAGGCTGCCCACCCCGCCCCCGCTGGACGACGAGGAGAAACTCGCCCAGATCGAGGTAATTTATTCAATATGGCGTCCCGGAATGGTTTGCCGTGTGCGGTGACGTGACGTGGATATGTGTCACCCCCATCTCTCTCTCTCTCTGCCCTTCATTGACCTTGACATGAACTGTCCGGTGTAACCTTTCGGGCCTCACTGGAATTTAAAGGAATCATTTTATCTGTGACGTCATTGGAATGTGATTGTGACTTATTCCTTTAAACCTGGTGAGGCCTGCAGTGCTTGGTGGTCTCTATGTCATATACGTACGTCATGTCCACGTCATGTGACGCATGTGCATTCGGATGCCGCTATAAACGATCATATTTCGCTAACAGTATTTGTTTACTACAAATTGTACGTAATAAAGCGATTGAACGAAGTCGGAACAAAAAACAAAACAACCATTCATTGAATGAAAACAGTTTTGTTGACATCTTCTTTCATTCAATTGAACGAGACACACACTTAGATTTTTGTTTTAACAGTTTGCGTTAATATGTGTAAAGGGAACCGAATGCAACATGCGCACATGAAACATAAATCTCTGTAAGGACCTGCATGCAAACAGAGTGGCGAAAGATAAAACAGTAGGCCAATTTCAGAATCATTTACCGATTTCAGGTCGTATCTATTAAAAAAGGTATCAAAATTCAAGGAAACATGGAATATTAGTTTCGTCACACATTGCACCAATGCGATTCCCCGAATGACGTCATATCCTGCCCCTGATTTGTACGAAACTTGCCCCTTTGTCCCTGTGGTTTGCGACTAAAGTCTTCCCCTAAACCTTGTCCATTTCCAGCAGTGGTCAGGAAGCCCATTTTAC
>JAXGGS010064655.1:10703-22261 GCA_035585475.1 Armandia brevis | reverse complement strand
ATAAAAATACAGGTCAGTCGAGTTGTCCAGTCGAGTTGTCTCAACTGCCAGTCGAGTTGGTAGTCAGTCGAGTTGTCCAGTCGAGTTGTCTCAACTGCCAGTCGAATTGGTATTCAGTCGAGTTGTCTTGTAATCGTATGATATGTAGCATCCATGATACACGGTTATACTTACTTTCTGCATATTTCATCCAAGTTTGATTTACTAAAAGCTTTGGCATCTTGTAATAAATTATTCAAAGCATGCAGTGCACAAAGTTCCCTTGACTGTTTTTCGTGATACATGTTCTCGTCTGACTCAACGCTGACTATGTTACTGTTCTTCCTCTTGCCTTCTTTCTGCACGCAAGACATCCCCCGTCCCATAACATATGGGAAAATAAGCAGTTTTTAGCAGCCACCCTGTATATGAGAACACAATAAAGGCACGGTAATGCATTTTAAAACACGGATCGGAGAAAGACACGAATCACATGTGCAGTACAGTACAATCCTAATACGAAAGTACATGTACCTCCTCTCCTTTTAAGTGTATTCCGTCATTTGAAACCTAAATTCTATCAGTTATTTAATTCTCTGTCCTAATTTAGCGATCAAATGGTAATACATGATACACAATCAACTAAATATAACACCATATAACAGTTTTTGATTAATACATTTGACAAAAACACGAAAAATACTAACGAAGAGCTCTGATTTTGCTTCCTGGCTCACAACGAATGTGATAAACGTCATCACTTTGTGTGTACACAAATGCACAACCTTGTTTACTTCGATGATAAACTCTACACATTCGTTTTTTAAATATAGAATTTCTTTTTGAGAATATCAGTCTTTCCACGTATTAAACATATATAAAGTTGTTCATCTTCACAAAAGTTTAGATTTAATAGTCACATTAAAAGCATAGCTATGTCCCGACTATGTACTTCGATGCCACCCGAGAAGTTCGGAGCCGACGAGATCATCACAATTGCACTTCCTGTGTGATTGCATTCGTGTTGCAGGCCCGATAAAGTTTATGCAATCTGGTTGCAACTTGACTAAGTCTGGGTGCTCAGGTTGCTGAAGTGTAATTTCGAAGACATTGCGACCCTGTTTCGTCAGAACTTAGGCTTGGAATGAATGAGTTTGCAGGCATTTGAGCTCAACTGGGATCCCAACTTCGTATGAAGAAGGCAGCAATGATTCTCGGAAGGACATGTAAACTTACGTATCTGTCACAGAAATCTGTTAAATCTAAACATTGGACATCGTCCCGTCGAACTGTAATTGTGCGGTAGTTTATATCTGCCATAACTTGTCACAATCACCTCCTATTTCGATAATTGACTGCATTCGAGAAATTTGCTTCTGGAAAGGATTCGTTCAGTAATTATAGTGAAAAGACATAGCGTAAGAACTGATTAGCGAGTAAAGTGGCAATAGTATACATAATCCAAAAGTGTACCTACTAATTTGCACTATCATCACAATTGGAACACTTTTGGTACTTGGCTAAGGCTTTAGCAACTGGACGTTCAGATTCTATCCTTACACAGAAATTGATTTACTACTGTGACCTGTGTTTCAATTTAGCTCAGTTTTAAAACCTAGGCCTGAAGATGGCTAGCACATCCCAGCCAAAGGCATTAGATATAGGCACGATTGCTTCGGCCTCTGCAGCAATACAAGAGTGTAACCTGTTCGCTCCTGATTATCATGCCAATGGAAACTCCATGAACAGTGATGATGACGAAGACATGGACTCCGAGAACATCAACGTTAGTCGAAAGACAGCTCTAATAAGTCCATCACACGATGAGTATGACCTGTTGCTCAAGCGTCTTACACAAAGAGTCTTAGAAAGCAACGGAGAGGCCATTTACGTGATAGGAATCGGAGGCGAGTTCATGATTTCCCACTCTTAATTAGAAGTCCTATTTTAGTCACATTTCATCTGAACGCACCGTATTATATAAACCATATGGCAGGCATTGGTAGCAAGCGTCATTCCTACACCTAATCACATTGCAGTTGATATCATTTGTGTTCACTTCAAAATTAAACAACTTAACGAATCGACATATTTATCTTTATCACAGAGGGTGATGCCCCTGGGCTAAATGAAGAAGATCTTCTTGCATCCGTGGCGACTTTAAAGAGCATGGCGGACTCTCTCCATGCAGAATGCGTGTCTCTACGAGAGCGGCAGGAAAAGGATGGAACAGTAGCTGAGTACTTAATTAGACAGAGAGCGGAAGAGAAAGACTTCATGGAAGTTCGGTGAGAGTCTTAAACAAATTTACAATGATATTCGTCGTGTCTCCATTAATGTCACGCCTCGGGTTTTTTTTTCACCTAACACATTTTTTTATCATGACACGTATCCTTCAATCGATACAAACTGCACTAAGCTCCAGAATTATTTTGTTTGCACAGCTATGTATGACATGGTACCGTATTCAATGACAGCAGGTGACACTTTTGTTTTACTGCGCGTGTAATAATAATCGATTATCAAATGGAACAATAGCGGTGTTATGCTCCCACTTCCCTCGGCACCTGTTACACTTTGTTTGATCACATGATTTGGCCATGGTAGATTGACATGCCGATATTATAAATGGACTCCAACAATTTTCATTCCTTACATTGTAACTATTTTATCTTATTTGAACAAGACTCGCTTAACCACATGTTAACTACATGTAAGTGAAGTAACATTGCAAACATGTGAATGTTAAGAATATTTTGTAATTTTAGTGAGAGCATTTATTCCTGCATACCCCCGGTACTCCAATGCATACCCCATTTAATCATGCAGTGGTTATATTATATTATATCCCGGGTTTTTATTTTAAATTTAGAGTTGCCGTCGTCGGAAATGTAGATGCAGGTAAGAGTACCCTGCTTGGTGTATTGACACATGGCGAGCTGGACAATGGCAGAGGAATGGCCAGGCAAAGGCTTTTCAGGCACAAACACGAAATGGAATCTGGGAGAACTAGTAGTGTAGGTAACGACATTCTAGGTTTCGACAGTATAGGAGAAGTAGTCAATAAACCAGACCACGGCCATCTGGACTGGGTGAAAATATGTGAAAAAGCTAGCAAGGTAAGTTGAAAATCATAACCTACTTATTCGTAAGTACATGTACCAGGTATATCATAATCTTGATAATTGTATTTTATAATCAAAGACACACGGACACCTAAAGCAATATGCAGCGATTGACACAAATGGTTGTGATATTTTCTTGCAGGTGATCACTTTCATTGATTTAGCGGGGCACGAGAAGTACTTGAAGACGACTGTGTTCGGAATGACTGGACATGCACCTGACTTCTGCATGCTTATGGTCGGAGCTAATGCTGGAGTTGTGGGTATGGCGAAAGAGCATTTAGGTCTCGCTCTGGCACTCAACGTTCCTGTATTCGTCGTCGTAACAAAGATTGACATGTGTCCACCCAATGTACTTCAGGTAAACTCTTCATGTTTAATACAAATACAAAAACTCGAATAATTGCAATGTGCCTTACATTGTGGAAATATGTGCCAGTTGCACCCAGTCCTTTGCTTACGAATTGGCATGAACTTTTAAATCATTAAACATTTGAAGCAAGTTCTTATGCATTAATGGTAAATATGAATTTAAGTCGTTCATTCCTTAACGCGCTAGCTATGATGATTATTGCGTGTGCTGTTACCCTGAATGTTATTCGCACCTTTAGGAAACCTTGAAAATGCTGCAGCGGATACTGAAATCTCCCGGCTGTCGAAAGATTCCTGTTTTGGTTCAGAATCCTGACGATGTGGTTGTGTCAGCGACTAACTTTACATCCGAGAGGTAACATGCGTCGAATACTCTTTTCACAGAAATATCTTATGAAGTACCGTTTCACTTTGTTCTATCAAATGCCCGTGTGCATAATGTACTTGACAAAGCGTATCTTAAATACTTCAGAATGTGTCCAATATTCCAAGTTTCGAACGTCACCGGAGAAAATATGTACCTTCTTAAACAGTTTTTGAACCTACTATCTACGCGGTTGCTATTTAACGAAACGGAGCCTGCTGAATTTCAGATTGATGACACATTTTCTGTCCCAGTAAGTATCCATGTGTTTTCCACAGTAGGTCAACTTGTAAAAAGCTTGAGATTGCTTAACCAATTATCCTTGACGCGTTTCGTCTTCAGGGGGTTGGAACTGTGGTTTCGGGAACTACACTAAAGGGTCAGATTAAGCTGAATGATACCCTACTACTTGGTCCGGACCCGCTAGGGCAGTTCCTACCGATTGTCATCAAAAGTATTCACAGGAAGCGTATGCCGGTCAAAGAGGTTCGAGGAGGACAAACTGCATCTTTTGCTTTAAAAAAGGTAATATCCTAATTATTTCAGTTTATTGTGTGTATACCTTATCTGAAAAGTCATTAGGCCCCATAAAATTAATAAGTTGTTTCTCAAGCTTTTATTTGCTTGAGACTGGGAGTGCAGGCGGCAGGTCAAGTTTTTGTGTTTTTTTTGTTTTTATTTTACAAATTAAGGACGGCATTTTTTTTTCTTTCTTGATATTTCAAATAAATAGAGGGGGCGGGGGGTTTCAGGCCCATGCGGGTGGGGCCTGTGAAACAACTTATTAATTTTATATGGCCTTATGTATTGTGTACATGTGACTCATACTATCGGTCAATCCTAATTTACTACGACCTAAAAAGTATTTAAAACTACATGCAACTACAATGTGGTATTAGTGAGATGCTATGAATTTGTTAAAATTATTTATTCTATTGAATATTCTCTTTATTTTTTTAGATGAAGAGATCTCAGATAAGAAAGGGTATGGTGATGGTGTCGCCCCGTCTAGAGCCCACTGCATGTTGGGAATTCGAGGGTGAAATCCTGGTGCTTCACCACCCAACAACCATTTCCGTCAAATACCAAGCTATGGGTGAGTACCAACATAATTATGAATACCGGTATTCTATAGCCTGTACGTTTTTGATTTTGCCGAGAAATCTGTAGTTGTTCGCAAGCTGTTTAGTCAAATTGAGTGAATATTAATTATTTGGATTGTTTCACAGTTCACGTTGGGAGTGTGCGGCAGACCGCCACAATCATGACCATGACCCAGGAGCATTTACGTACCGGCGACAAGGCCATCGTCCGGTTCCGGTTCATCAAGAACCCTGAGTATTTGCGATCTGACATGAGAATGGTCTTTAGAGAGGGGAGAACCAAAGCTGTGGGCACTGTCACCAAACTCTTCCCGCACATCAGCTGCGTGTCGCAGAACTCGCGGCAGCAGCGCGCAGCACGAAAGGCGCTCGAGGCGAACCACCAGTTCCGGCCTCAAAACGAGCCACAGAAACCAAGCAAAAAGAACCGACGAGGGAGGAGCTACCCGTACTCGGACGGAGCAGCAGCCAGCGGGGAGGAATCCAAGTCCAATGGAGATGTGACTCCAAGCCCAGTAGCAGCAGCAGAAGGTTGATTCATTAGCCTATTAATTACTCAAAAAGCCACATAGACTGTCGTGACTCGTTAGTCACTTTGTCAGAGTTCCAATTTCATCCTACTGCTTGCATTCTTCCTAAATATCCAAATCTTGTGAGGATTGTTTGTAATACAATGTAAGTGATTACTATGTAATATTGAGTTTGTGTTAAGATAATTAAGGCAATCAAACGACCCGTTTATGTCTCTTTAACGTTTCCCTAGTGTCATTTTGACCCTTAAACTTCATTCTAATTATGTGAACTCTTTTTCTTTACGCTACATCATGTTGTGATACTCAATCTCTTTCACGTAGGATTTTATCGAAATATTTTGCCCGCATGATTATTTTAAGACGTACCGGTATTGGCATTACATGTAACACTGTGCGCTCAAATTAACCATTAATAATTTATATCAGAATCAGAAGTTAAGGTAAATCTACAACCTTTGTGTTTTAAAATGTTTACAAAAGTTATCGTCTTTGTGTGTTTCCTTTTTCTGATCTTAACATATTTGATGCTTTTCTTTGGTATGTGTTTGTCAAGTCATTATTTCCATAAACCAGTTATGATACTTCATCCATTTGTCATAATGGAAGACTGAAATTATGCGATAATACGAAGCTAGCCTGCCGTTTGTTAGCCGAATATATGAAATAAAGTTTGTGAAATTAAGACTGCGTCGTTATTTAATCCATATGCAATGTACAATACGTAGTATTCAGTTATATGAATGCAACTTCTAAAAACAAACGTGTTAAAGTTATGTTTTATTTCTAAAACAATATAGACAATGTATAAAAGTTTGATTATTTGGACAAATAAAAAGTTTACACACTACAGAAACTACATAAGCTACTGATTGTACACATTAATTAAAATTACATATAACAGGTAAATGCACATGCAGCATACATCTGAAGCATACGAGTCCTCAAATTAACAGTTTAAAACAACTTTATTGGCACGAATCACTACATTTATATATTTGATTATCGGTTATGAAAATCAACAAAGTATCAACAACATACAGTAATTGATTAATTTGAAATAAGTTGAATACGCTTCTGCAGCAGTCCTAAAGCTAGTTTGATTAATATATGTTAAAATGTATAAAAATAATTTCTCCACAAGTTAACGAAGACACATACAAGTGGTTTTCATAAATTGCTATGCTAAAGTACAATGTATATACCGCAATGTACAACAACATACACTTTTCTTTCGAGAATAAGCCTATAGTGATAAACTATCATACGTGCGATATATGTCAACGATAATTAATACTACTTATTGAATTGAGTTGTAAAAAGACCATTTACTCAATCACAATCCGGGTATAAGAGCTCTTCAATCTAGGAATGATGGAATCTAATATTTATCATATTTCGATATGCAGTGATCATAGATAGCATATCGGATGGTTAAACAATGGTTAGTTTAGTTCATTCACAGACGATTCGAAAGCCTCAAAGAAGATGTCTGCATGGTGATCCTGGAAGATCATGGCTGGTCGTAATCTCATGGTTCTGATCCCATTTCCTCCACAGTGGATTCCTGGAATTTTAAACACGTTTAACACATGCAAGGCGACGAAGCAATAATGGCTCACAGATATTTGAACATTTGGACTATACTGACCTTTATTTTTTAAAGCACCAACCAGTTTATCTCTAGTGGCAGCGTCTTTAACATCAATGGCGAGGAACATTCCAAATCCTCTGGCTCCACTCAGCAAGTCAGGATTTTTATTCTGAAAAGATATAGCGAGGCTGTGTAAAACTAGGCGAATCGGTGATAGGATACATGCTTTATATTATTAAGCTTCAGATGAAAAAACAACAACTAATATTATACGAGAAGATGATACCTGTACAGCTGTCATCCCATCCACCAGTTTCTGTCCGACTCTGGCCGCACTATCCAAGAGATTGTGTTCCCGATAATAGTTCAACTGTGCCTCTAAAAAGAGCACCCTCGTGGGATCCCCCATCCATGTGTTGAATATTCTGTATCCCTGAGTAACACGAAGCGATCATAATTCAATCCAGTATACGATCAGCATAAATGTGACTTGAGAAATAAAATAATTAAAGGAATTGCCAGTTTGTTAATAACATCCATCAACTAGGGACAACTACTACCCATACTGTCCGCACACCATCAATCAAACACTGGATGGATGGCTGTCTTTAACACTAGATCAACATAACAATCTAATAACTTACATCCATGTTTTGCTGCAGCTCTTTGTTGAAAAAGAAGCCTCCTGTTTGTGTTTTCTTGCTGAAAGTGACAACATCTGGTGGCGTGGGGAGGTTCCAACTCTCGTGGTGCCACATCTTCCCAGTGCAGCCTCCACCGGTCTGCACCTCATCGACCAGGAAATATGAGCCATACTGCAAACAAATATCATATACATATCACCACCCTAAGTTGCAATAGTTGTTTGAGGTGAATCGATTAAAGTTAAAGCACGATACTTTGCTTATTCAGACTGGCAACCAAGCGCTTGTTGCGATCGGAACGAAGTAAGTACATGTAATTCTAATCGTATTATAAGTAAGACATGGTCTATTTTGACAAGATATTTGTAAATATTATTGACTCACATCTTTGCATATTTGTTGGAGCTCTCTGAAAAACTCCGGGGAGGCCTGGTTATCACCTCCCTCACCCTGGATAGGTTCGGCGAGAACACCGACTACTGGAGTACCCTTGGCGTTGTAAGTCTCTATCTGCCGTCTCACCTTGTAAGTTATCAAAAGTGAAGGTAAAGTAAATACCACTTCACCTACATATTTGAGTAGGCCAGTGTAAATCGCTTTGTTCTTGAAGTACAAGCAGTTGTCTTGACATAGCATCGCTTAAAGCTTATTCAATGATACAGCATCGTTGGGTAAAAATTAAAAACTACCAAGAGCACTGTCATGAAAACGCCGGTTGGTATTTTACAAACCTTAAATGTGTATATTTCTTATCAATGTGGGTTTGAATCGGAATGAGACATTATCACTGCACATTCAACTGAATCACATGACAATAAAGCTTCATACAAAACAAAGGCCAATATGTTACAAGTAGGACTTCTTAATTAATCGGTAATCATTGGTGAATATACCGGTACATGTACACACTGATCCACTAGGAAGACCTATTAATAAAATCATATTTCAAATAAGATGTAACAAAATTGAATGAACACAACATCTAACCTCCTGAAGGCATCTATTTTCTTCTGCCCTGTTCTCAGCTTCATGCTGGTCATATGGGTACTTTATCTGTGGCCAGGGGGCCATGGGCCAGTCTGCTGCGGGATAATCCAGCTTGTGTACCCACTTAGTGTGAGTCACATTCAAACATCCTAATCATAGAGATCACGATTTTATAATTTCTGATATAGCCTTATTGATTTCAGATATACCTGGTAGTAATTAAAAAATAATACAACGATCTTTTATTTTTTTTTCAATTCATAAATATGTATATGCACTTGGTTTGGTGTAACCGACATACGGATTAATTTGCACAAAGCATGATTGTCGAGGAATATTCCCATATTTTAGGGCATGTTTGATATGATGGCTTGTCACCATTAGTATACCAAGGGGGTCTTCAATAATATGCGATCTAAATACATGTATGTCACAGTACACAAAACACATAAAACTAATATATGTACTCATAATAAAATAAGACCATGACGTCACTATAATGGGATTAGTTGAGATTACTATCACTAACAATCTATGGACGGCTTAGGTTAAAATCTTTAAGTAGAAGCACTACTACACATTTGTCACCAATAACTACCTCCTGCAAACTGAGGGAATCCTCCCTCTTATTCTCTTCTATGTGATCCTTTAAGGGATACTTGTACTTAGGAAATCGAGCCATTGGCCAGTCCATATGTGGAAAATCGAGTTTATGTTGCCACTTTGAATGGGTCGCGTTGAGACACGCTGATAGAATATACATAGCGTTCATCATACATACGTGAATATGATATTCGATTAATACAATAATGAGCAGCTCCCATACGAAATAGAACACTCATTGTCTTTTAGGTTTGAGACATAGAGAACTTTTCCCTGTAGATACATTTACAAGCTACAAATTGAATTTATTCTTATGGATAAAAAAATAAAGTACTAACCCATTGTGCGGCCGTGGAAAGCACCATCAAAAGAAAGCATTGTGAAATTTGGACAACCGGGTTCTTTATTGTACACCGATGATTCCAACTCCTCTTTAGTTGGCGGTTGACCACCCCTTTGTTTAGCCTGGAATTAAATATACAACCCGCGATATTACTACCAGAAGGTAAACTGAGTGGATTGAAACTTTTGCACTGAGCATTCATTAGAATTAGAGCACCGTAACCTACCCTGTAAGCCATAAACATGGCCTTCATTGCTTGTTCATTAGAGCAGGCTCCGCAAGCCATCGTCTGCACGAACTCCATTCCCGGGGGAGCCATCTGCAAGTAACCTAAAGGTTATGCATGGGGTCTACACAAAGACTGGGTTTCCTAATCCAAAGCTTGCCGGCTTTCATCACTCTTTCAAATGTGCAATATATTATACATGTACTGTAATTGGGATCATCTCTATATATGCACGACAGGGGCGGTTGAATTGAAGTTGGACACCATACAAGAACTCACCGACATGAGCGCATTGTGTAACCTCTGTGGCCAATCTTCAGCAGGCAGATTCCCGAGAGCCGGGCGGTTCACGAAATGAGACTGAAAATGAAGCGAAGTGGCATCAAATGAATTGTGTATATAGACCCGCTCGTATATTTAGATTTATTCTCGTTTCATCACAGCTTCGTTTTGTTCCTACTTAAATGATACTTTCATTTTAAGCGATCCGCACATGGAAGCACAAGCAATTGATTACAATGTGAGCCGACCATTATGGCCGTGTTTTGTGTCACCCACTGCATGATTGGCCAAACTTACCAGGTTGCCGGGATCGCGGATGGCACTGATGTAAGCCGGGCTGTTGTAGCCGAGAGGAGCGGACGCTATTTGAGTGTACATGTCGAGGATTACATTGCCATCAGCATCCACCAAATAATTACCCGCGCTGCGCTCATAGTCGACAAAAAACTGTACCGATCCTACATTTCCCTGAAAATAGGAAAACATGCATTAGATGATCAGTGAGGCTTTGGAAAATCTGTTTTATCACGGTGCTAAAGTAAAAATAAAATCGTCTGTTTTATGCCATCAGTTTGGAACAATCAATTGATTTGTTGCAAAATGAATTTGGTTTAGGGTATCAATCTTCCTCTTCATCATACCAAAGGAGTTTACAAAAAAATCTAAAGGTAGAGAAAATAGGAGAAGCCCTGCAATGCGCTGGGGTTGACACTGATAACTAATACGATATAATTGAATCTCCATGTTCACATAACCAGGGACATGTACTGAGAAGATTGCATTGTTTTCTGCAGCAACAATGTGAATACCAATGAAGGAATGCCTGAATATTATCCGCCCATGGGACCCCGCGGTAAGGTTTAACGGGGCTACACTTTCTGTATTGATTTTGTGGTGTTTGCTAACACGATGCATTTGAAGAGCGCCATATCTGTTGTTGTTCTCACGGCCTACCTATATAGCTACTCTAGGCAGCATATTTATCGTAACTGACCGAGGGCAGGTTAACAAGAGGGCACGTAAAAGATTATTGGAAACCTTGACCAAAGAACTGCAATGATTTATTTGGTTGTCCTTAAATGGTCAGGAGAAATAATAAGAATATACATCCACTTTTGGCTATCACAGGGACAATAAAGGAATAAGAATAATCGTCTATCAATTAATATCAATACAAGTTCTAGATTGTTGCAGCAGATGGAATTGCGATAATCTTACGAATATGCTGGCGCTATCCTAGTCTAAATACACACATTCAATTTGGACATATAACGGATATTGAGCGACTGATATGATTGTCTTATTCATAAAACAAAACCAATTACGTTAACATGGAACACTTGATTGTTTGAAACGCGAAACACTGTAATGCAAGTGTTGAACCTAGTGTAAAACCAAGCTGTGTA
>JAXGGS010064544.1:0-22283 GCA_035585475.1 Armandia brevis | reverse complement strand
CCCGCCCTTACAAACTGAAACGAACCAACGTTTTGCCGAGTTCAAATCAGCAAAAAATTCTTTCTAGAAAATACCACGAAATACATGTGCAGCGGAATACACAGTCCCAACATAACGACCACACACGATGTGTGAAACAAAAACATGTATAATATCTAGGATCTATCATCTGGAATTCAATCACATTATCGAATACGTTGATAAGTTTCTATTTCAATTAACAACCTTCGTCATCCACACAAGGGATCATGTCGCGTTGAGCCATAGTTCTGCCAAACACGAGGATCGAAGAGAGATCGTCTGGTGTGGGACTTCCGGTTCCGGTGGAGAGTAAGCAGCGCGAATTTCGAGCTCCGTAATTTCTCTAACTTTTGGAAAGTTTCCTGACTGGATTTTGTTCTAATTTTTGGTTGAAGAAGTGATTAAAGGTAAGATCATCGGACAGATGATACTTTTTTGGAAAATAAGTTAGAATTTAAAGGGAATTTATCGAGTTTATGTGTCTCCTAGTCTCGTCTCAACTAGGCCTATGTATAAGCAGTGCAGCTGAGTCGCGTACTATCAATGTGTGCATTGGTCAGCTGTTTTCGGTAGAGCGAACCAAGCGACTAGAGTGTATCTGCATATCTGGTCGAAGTAATTAGGTCGAGCGATTAGTTCAAGTAAAATATAACGAGAACGTGGAGGATCGACAGATTTAAGAACTCGTTAATATACGAAGGGATTTGCATACGAGAGGCTCAACTTAACTCAAAACTCAATTCAGCGTTGAGATTGAAGTCAAAAGAGAGCCGTCTCTCATATCTGGTTTACAGAAAACATCTGATAGTTATTTTTAAGTATCAGAGGAGAGCTAACGGATAACATACTCGCTATTTCACGAAGTTACCAGAGTTGGTTCTACCTTCACGAGTGAGCTCCATTTCCTATCTCCTATCTCCTATCACCAATCTCAAAAGAAGCAGCTAGACTGCATCCATTCTCCTATTACCAATCTCAAAAGAAGCAATCTCAAAAGAAGTTTGGGTTGTCGTTGCGTAGACTTAACTGGAATTGGAATTTGGGTGGATTTGGTGAATTTGGTGAATTTGGTGAATTTGGTGAACTTGATGAATTTGTATCCAGTGAAAAACTTACCAGTGAATTTTACTGCGTGTAAATCTATCATCCTTATACTAGTATCCTACTGCATATTAAATGCATATTAAATCCTATTTTAAATCGTAGAAGATAGTTAGTCGTACTGTAGTCGTAGAATGAGAATGAAGCTGACTGTGAATTGAAGAAATTGGTTGATGACGCTACACCCTGAGGTTATGTATGACTATAATGTGAAGGCGAATTGTATGCAGTGGACAAAATAGGCGAAATAAAAAAAGACACTAGGGTATCAAGTGCTGTGTTACTTGGGTTACTTGGGTTACACAACGGTTACTTGGGTTATAATTACTAAGGGCTCATAAGGTTGTTCGAATCCTTTGATATCCTTTGATATCCTTTGATGAGATAGCTCAAATGCCTGACTCTCAGGTGACCGAGGAGCGCGATTAGAGGATTACTAAATGTTCTAATATCTGAAATCACCCTAGAAACATTTAAGAAAGTATGGTCCTAATCGTAATGCGCACCTGGATATCACAATCCAGAAATATATAAAGTGAATTTGGTTTGCTATTGAGCTCCGCGGGAAATTTCAGTGACTCAAGAAGATTTAAATATAAATTTTACTAGATTTAACTGAATGAACCTGACCAACGCTGTCCGGTACGTCGAATTATACAACCAGGAGTCGACCTAAAGTACTCGGTGTAACTCAAACACGAATGGGTTTTGAATAAAAATCAAGACTGACTCAATATGAAATGAAGTCGGCTAGACCAAAGTGAATTGATTTGAATTGATTTGAATTGAGTCGAATATGAAATTGTCCCAGAACGGTATAGTACAAAGTTAGGGACCGGGAGAAAACCAAAATCTGCAGTGAAACGCTTATGGTGGATATGTCAAGGCAACGAAACGTTAAGAGCCCAGTGTAGCGCGTAAATACGAGGTGAAGTGCGAAGAAAAACATAAGGTGAAAGGTGCCGCGAAAGTTAAGGCAGCTGAACCAGGGAGCACGAAAAACGAGAGAATATATACAAGTAATGAGACATCCTCGATAGTTAAAAATAAGAGGTTCGGAACAATTAGTAAATAATGATATAGATCCCAGGGAGCTTCCAGTTATTTCCAAAAGAAATAATAAATTGAGCGCGGTGCATACCCGTGCAATCTTGAAATCAGGCCGATTAACATAAGTGGGTTATATGATAGGGAGTACAGTTACCATTCAAGGAGTGATTACAACTAAGTAATTATCATCTCGAGTGTGGATCTGAAACGCTAAACAACCGGTACACCAACGGTAAACTGTCGGTATGCGGCCGGTATGTTAGCGGTATATTTTTATAAATATCAACGCTGATATCAACGGCAGCATCAACGGCGGTTTCAACGGTGGTGTCAACGGTTTGTAGGCGTCTCCAAAAATATAAGGACGCAGCGATCCTAGAAGCTGGGGAAGGAAATTAAGTTGAACTCCACTTTCTGACTGACTACTACATGAAACTGGTGGTTCCCCGAAACAGGTGATAACCACTGTATCACGGAGACACTTTAATGAATAGAATTACACGATATTGCGGGTTACCAACACGAATAATAGAATAGAAGAAAAATACGTGTAGAAGGGACCCGACCTAACCGACCTAATGCACTGCATTAAGGCCATTAGGGCAAACGAGTGCGGTAGAATATCTGCGGCCGATTTAAATCAAGGCAGATCAGTATACCGAGACTAAGTAAACAAGAGATAAGGGCGGTGGCATCTCCAGACTATCTGACATTAGCAGGTCGGTGCGGTAAATAGGCTAATTGGAAATAAATAAAACAAAAGAATAACAGTGAAAACCTTATACGAATGTCATCAGCGGAATCGGGGAATGAAACTGAATAGATAATAACGAAAATAGCTAGGGAATTATATGATGTGTGGGAAGCCGTCATTGAATGTTTGGTATCTATCTAAAGAACTGATATCTAGGCAAACGCGTGTAAGTGCGAACTCACACAAATCACACTAGTGGGGTGTGAACACCGGTGGTCTGCGTGCATAAAAGTCGAAGCGCAAGACTTGCGGGTGACATTAGTAAATGTAACCGGCCAATTGGTCGGCACGAGGTGAAACAAAAAAAAAAGAACACTGCGATCTGAACCTGTCTCATGCTAGATTAACGGTGCAAAGAAAACAGGGGCATTCGCCTGACGCGCAAAGAGAACGTCACAAATACGAATTGTGAACTCTGAGGTGACCACGGGTCCTTTCGCGCCAAATAACAAAGTTGCCTAGTCCGAGGAATGACCAGTCGGTAAGGCACCGCAGTTGTTCGTAACCCGACACCCGTTGTGCGGCGAGTGTGTGACCAGAACGTGACACGCGTCACCTGACGAAGGTTACAACTTGTGGTGCGAGAACACGCAAGCGGAATACAAGGCCGCGCGCAGGGTGTGTGAGGGTGTGTGAGGTTAGATAACCGGAACACACAAAACACGGTGGTGGTCTCCAATACAGAACGGACGAGACGCGTGGTAAGGTCAACAACACGTTAGCCACTATCCTGAAAGACAAGTCACAACCCCGACCATCCCCCGCCGCCCCCCCCCCCCTGCTAGCTCCCACGCTCCAAACCCTGAAAAGAAATATAATTATCGAACAATCATATAGACGATAGCGATAATAAGCCAGGTTTTAGTGAGAAAAGAAATTAATCCGTGTAACGCTCAAACCAGAATCATAAATATTCGAATCAGATCCAGGTTAGAATATTAGGTAAGATCACACAGTGCACGGGCAGACGAACAGATTTCGGAATAATAAATGATAACACTGTAAAACGCCTGTCATCAGCAAAGCTGGAGAAGCACTCTAACTCCCAGAAGTGCCACAAATTAGAAACGACTGAGATCTTAAGTGATTAACGTCCACGGCTGGTGAGAATTGAGTGGTATTACCGAGGAACGGTGAACACATTACCCGTGGCAGTCTGTTGACACGTAGTAATACGATCACAAGATAACGAGAATCAATGTCGTGGCGCACATGCTGCATGTAGCGGAACAGTGTGACTTGTGTAATTAACAGACATCGCTCATGACTTCGGAGCCAGAACAGCACGTTCACTCCACAAGTTCAACGGGGACACTGTGTGCCCCAGATATGAGGATGATCGATTGCCTATAATTTAAATTACCCAACCACGACAAGTATCATCGAGTTAAAAAGCTTGATGATAACTGTTACCCCCCTTTTTTTTAGTTTATTCTATTTCTTGTTAATTAATTAAAAATTGCTTGATGTATAGACAAAAAAACATGACTGGTAGATAATCTATTAGCAGTGTCTACGGTGCAACTAGTGGCAAGAAGTAACTTTCAATTCCAAAACGAGATGGCAAGTTGACTAACGAGATGCAATCATACGGAGGGCTGGCAAATAAATACAATGAAACTCAAGAAATATCCTTCGAAAATGTGATCATTTAATAAGAAAAGGGCAGTTATAGGGGCATGTTAATTACCTATGACAGGGGCGTCATCGTGGCGGCCCGGCGTCGTACATCGCCGTTCTCCTAATCGTATCAGAAAATGGCAAAAAAACGATTAGGTTTAGAATTAAAATGTAGATGAGAGACAGTGGTAACTAGTAACAACTTGCAACCTATGATAACAGGAACGTATCCCAGTTAAGCAAATAAATCGTGAAATATCTAGCGATAACCAAACGAGACTATACTTACTTTAGTATGAATTTTTGTCTTCCAGAAATATGAGTCAAAGGCGGCTTGTAACCGTGCGACTGCAACCACCGCCACAGTCCTGTGGCGGTTTAGATCTGGAGGCTGATAACATCCGGATAATAAGTGGGAATCAATCCAACCCACCGCTGATCCCCTACTGTGACAATCCATTCCCAGGAGAGGTACCCGATGACTCGATTTTCATGGTTAATACCATGATAACCAGAAACGCGAACAGCAGCGAGACTATGGCAACAATCCTGCTGTCAGAATTGCACGCAAACAAGGTGGAGACTGAAATATGGAGAGTGGCGGGCATGGGAAACGACATTCACAGCGGAACAGAAGCAGCGGAGATACGTGGGGGTCCACTAAGAGTCCTGGAAATTTTGCGTGCTCGTAACCAACACAAAGCATTAATCATTGTGAACCACAGCAATGTGGCATCAATGGCGAATACCTGTAACACCTGGAGATCGATGTCCAAACTAGAAGCAGACGACCCGAACATAGCATACTGGGAAACATACTCGGAGGCACTAAGGAAAGAACACACCAACATAAAAGTACTCGCACTGAAGGAAGTAGCAACGATGATCAGAGGTCCAGTAGGAAGATCTATTCAGCACAACATGATTGTCAACTCTCATGCACTTAGCCTTATTGGTCATGAATGTCGTGAAGTCCTGTACGAAGCACCGCGAATGTCGAGTCTGTTTGTTCACGACAATTTCCCGCTCGACCTTGGTCCTCTAGTACCTACACGGGTATTTGTATCACTCGTAAGAGTTAGAGGAATACCTGAGGCGGTAGCATACAGAGCAGAACCGGATCCGAATACGATCGTCGACACAGTCACGATGGGCCGCTCTCGTCCGGCTCAACGCAGGATCAGCAAGATCACGAAAACCGGCGAGACAATAATACTACCGAAACCAGTACCGAGCGAATACCTAGGGCCACCGTCCAACGCGCCCAATACCGACTCGAGTGGGCTGTACATCACGGGATGCAGGAAGATTGCAGCACTGAGCCCACCCTCGACCCCAACCTTACCCGCTGATGAAAACAGAATAAAAGAACAAGGATCTAATACGGGTAGTGAAACTATCTTATACTTCCGCGACTGCCCAGAAAAAACCCAAACAGTAAGGGGTCATTACAAGGTGAATGTTTCCCAGCCAAACGCGAGCCAAACAGTCCTGAACTTGACCTCGCTGATAAGGAAAGAACGTCAACCGGAAAGACCGTTTGTAAGACCAAGAGAAACCACGGCACCCACGCTACAAGTGAGGAGGGCAAAAGAACGTAAAATAGCACCTAAGAGGCGCGTATCAGAGACAACAAGAATTTCGGACTGCGAAACGGAACACAACGAGAACTCGCCCACTAGAGCAGAGACGCACCCCAGGGATAACGCACAGAGCCCAACTATGATAGGACTCACCCCGATGGATACAAACCAAGAAATTATCATCACAGGAAGTTTCACACCAGGAGGACAAAGTGAAGCACCCAGAAGCCCAGAGAAAGGCAAAATCGGAAATGTAAAGAGTGGAGTCAGTACGGGAAAAAACGAAACGACAAAGGATACTGGGAAAGGGAAAAAGAGCATCCTGGAGCAAAAAGTAGATAGATCCGAAAAGGCAATGAAAGTAGCAGCGAGACGTAGGGCAGCCAAGAAATTTACCTCCTATGAACCTGCGGTACTCCTATCAGAGGAGAAAAGTGAGCATGACGTTACTCTAGAGCAGGCAGCACCGTTTGTCCCACGTATCCACTTAAGAAAAGTAGGCATCACCCTGAACCACGTGGACAACGTGGGTCGGGATCCTAGAAGTAACCGAAAATTATCAATGGCGAGTCTCCCGATGAATGCACCAAAGAAAAAGCTGTCCCAAACAAGCAGAATTGTTCCTGCAAGAACCCAATCAGGTGAAGTTTACATGAATATGAACCTACCTGTGACGGCGAACATCGAAGAGTTCGTCATACCAAGATCAGTTTTCAAACCAGGTAAAATAACTAATGGTTAGCTGAATCAATGGTGGAAAGAAGGGTAGAACACCCCTTCTCTATATAGAAATAATGTAGACGTAACAGAAATGGTGCATAAACAAAAAATTAACGGCCTAGAACTAATATTAAAAAGCGAGTATCAAATCGATGGTAAATAATAAGAGAAATTATAATATATATGAATGCATAAAAGATTTAAATGTCACGTGGCACCTGTCCTTGGCGGGTAAATCGTCTCATTATAACTATTAATACCAATCAAAATTTATACTAAGAATACTATGTACGGCTGGTCAATGAATAATCACTTAGCTTGAATGTACGATGGAATGAAACCCTTTTACGTCTGAAATTTTTCCATTTTTCTATTTTTCTCCTTTATTAACAGGACACTGGAATACCAACAACGACGAATACATACGAGTACTACAGACGAGAACCCTCTGCACTGAATACTTAGTCCCGCTGCAACCGCTCAACTCTGACAACAACCAGAGAGTGGATCTCACAAAGATACCACCATCATATGGTGCAACCACCTGTATCATTACAGATAAACAAGAGGCCTTGGCACACGGTAAACTGATTGATCTTCAGGCAGCAAACCGGTACCAAATGCGCCCCGTACCCGAAATTCCATCGCTGACAAGAGTCAAGGAAAAAACCCAACAAGATACTGAAGGTGTGAGTGAAGACGGGCAGGAGAGTAACACAAGCAACGCTAAGGAAAAACCGAAATCACCCATAGCGACACAGGAGAGGACCCCCACCCGCGAAGCAACGGACACGACCACCGCGAAAATACAGAGCCCGTACTTTGACGACGACTCAGTAAGAATGGACCGTAACACTATTTGCATTAATTATATGGCACTTAATAACAAGCTATGTCGGGACGACCGTCAAATAGTAATCCCGGACGGCGTGAATTTAGACGAGTTTAACGATTCAAAACTAAAAGGTTTAACTGAACCGAAAGAGTCGTACACTGATTGGGACGACAATCAAAAGAAAACTGAGAATTTAGTCCATGACATTTTTTTCCAGCTCCTACACATCTCAGGTGCAGAACCTATGACAATGGAGACCATGGAAGAATTACTACAATCGCTGCCAATACCCAGCGATTTGGAAGTCCGAGATGTAAGCGAGAATAATGAGTCGATGAGCGATATACAAATATTGGACAGCGAAGGTAACAGCGAACCGAATGTGATAATAAAAACAGAAAAGTAGGATAGAGATAGGTCCTGAAATTGATAGTGACGTATGATAATAAAAATTATTGGTCCGGGAAATAAGGCATAAAAATCTAAGCAAATCTCACTAACTATAGAAACTGTATACGCTAGCCATGAACTATATTATGTCTAATTAAAAGTTTTTCTTTCCAAAAAATCATAGGACTAAACCAGAAGATGAACGACAAGTGGGATGCGAACCACAATGAGAGAACCTCTCCTGTACCTCAACAAGAAAGCAGTAAGACGAACGCTACACCAATAAATCAATTTATGCATGTCTCCCCATCGTCTGATAAACACCACGACAAGTGGCTAGCAGAGTGGAAAGACTTCGGGCTGGAGACGCCAAGATCGAGAGCAAACTCAACCCCGGGTACCGCAGGAGCTACTACGAAACCAATGTACCAAAACAGGCAACACGGGGTATCAGGTGCCGGAATCCTGATGGCACCGAACAAAAAACGTGCGACCGAGAAGAAAAAGCGTACCAAAGCCAAAAAAACAGCACCTGACCAGATCGTCATGAACGAGACCACGCCAGGGGTTGCGAACAAGAAGGATACTCAAGCAAAGAGAAAATTGTTCGACAACAATGAGACAAAGCGAACATCCGAACAGAATCAGGAAAACAAGAGACGCCGCCAAGCAACTGTAATGGAAAACAATCTGATGAACGAGAAAACAAGTAATGACGCGAACGATGTCTTCTCCGTCGACAGCTTTTTGAATGAACTCCCCACCCTGAGACGATTTCGGGTGGAAACTGACAGGACCGCCGACAACGAGGAGGAACGAGAAGAGGCATGGAGTATCCCGCAGCTCGACGGTATGTATGACAGTCCGGACGAGGGTGACCTCAGTGACGGACAGACGCCTGTCATCACTGTGGACACCACCCCAGACCATAGCATCGACTCACCAGAGAAAAGCGAACCCGAGGTAATTATTGACGACTTCCCACTAACTCAAATAGTGGGTGTATCGAATATGATGTCAACGCAGGAAGCTTCATTTCAGCTATCCCCCCCCGGAAACTATAGCCAAAGCTCTCAACCAGCGGAAAAAATTAAACGAGCGAGCTCAATGCCCTCAACTTCATCGTCTACATCGTCAAATTATACTATCCCACCGAAGTCGCCGGTTATAACTCGCAGTAAAACAAAACCGCGCATCCAGAAAGTAAAGGGGAAAGGGAAGACCTTGGGGACAAAGAGCAACAGACCCAAAACGAAGAGAGTGGATCCGAAGGTGTTGAATACAACACCTAAACAAGATTCACGTGTAATTGAAATCAGCAACGAAACAAGTCAAGACAGCGACGGCGAAGACGCAGGGAAAATTGTCATCGATGCAGAATACATCGGCTGGAAACCAAGTGTGGAATACGCGGATGAAGCCTACAAAATAAACGACCTAAAGAACATGGCAATCTTCGAGCTTACAGTTCTCCAACAGAAAATACGGGACCTAGCACCATCCAACCTGAAGAACCTCATCTCGTCTAGCCTAGATAGGTTGAAACTCTATATGGTTGACTACGCACGAGATGGCTCTAAGCTTTTGCAGAGCATACAGGATGACCAACATAAAGTGCCGGACATGCTGAGTAACCAACTAGACTGCATCCAGGGACAATGTTCAGAGATGAAGAAACAGAATGAGATCAGCCAAGACAAGCTACAGAGGATCCAGGATCAACTCGAATGTCTACCAGAAATTAACAGCAACGTGCTAAATATTAGCAAATTACAAAAGGCGATCAGTAAGGATACAGGGGAACATACTCTTAATTGCAGGGCACTAATCAAGGTTACCAAGGACGGAGTGCGCACGACTCAGCTGATCAAGGCAGGCCAGGAAAAATACTTCACCATAGAACGAGCAGATGCGAGAAAGGATCTAGCCCGTCGCAACGACCAACTGAAAAGATCGGAAGTGGTGATAGACCGCCTCAAACTAGAGATGATGAAACGAAAAGTGGCGGATACGACACCATCGAGCAGTAACCCCGTAGCGAACCAACCAACAACCCCATCGGCAGAGAGAACAGGCGCGACTCAAGAAAAAGCTGAACCCCAGGTGCCCCACGTCGATACGCCCTACCCGAAAAGTGCAACGAACCAGGTATCGAAGCGGCAATCGCGGTTTAATACTCCGGACGAAAATCATGGAGACAGGAAACGCACGTCGCCAACACAAGCATGCATCGGAAACCAAGAAAAGAAACCGAGATATCTAGAATCGAAATTTAATACGCCAAGCACCAGCTCCTTCCAACAACCAAGCACAAGCGAACAAGACAGCAATCAAAGGAATGCACGTCCGAGGCCTCATCAACAATCATCTACCAGACAACAAAACACCATTGACCTGAGAAATAAATCCTGGGATGACCCAAAGAATGGTAATAATGATGTGACAGTACTGGGAGCTGAACCAAACAGTGCCCGCCATACGCTGATGTTGATCGATAAACCCTACGAGAATACGATTGGTCCACACATCTCGGAAGTAATGGACGAACATGGAGCTGTGGTTGAACCGGTCGAAAATATCAGAAAGGCGATAGAAATAATACGCACCATACCTACAGGACAACTACACAAACTAGGACTTCACATCGGATATGGAAACATCACATGTGGGCAGAAAGAAAGAGTGATTGACGACACAAAAGAACTCCTCAAACTAGTTGGCGAGAAATTAGCGCACACAGGTATATGTGTAATAAGTCTCCCGTTCGGGGTGGCAGAGATCGGAAGAGGACCCAACAGCGACCTGAGCAACCTGAGGTACTCAATCGGAGGGATAGCGCTACAATTACCACACACCCGGGAGAGGCTCGTAGATAATGGTGGAATGGTACATGGACGCTCCGGAGCACCAAATATGAATATTTTTAATCCAAATGCAGGGCCCGGAGAACTTACAAACTTTGCAAAAGTGCAATGGCTGGAAGCACTGCAAAGAGCTTTCCAGTAACGAATAAGCCGTACCTCAAAATAAAGAACGAAGGTAATGGCCTCTAATCCGGAATGTATAAATAATATAGATAGAATCTGCATGACTGTCATTAGCACTAGGTACATAGGTAAAGGTGAGAGGAGAAGTAGAATGTCATCCAGATAAGCGCTTTGAAATGGCACGCTTTCTAGCAACTAACGGGTGCACGACTAAACCGATTAATAACTAGCGACAATCAGCCTGAAATGATGCCTAGGACTATAACGTAATTGCAGCACGAGCAGCTTAAGCGAGGATAATCAGTATGATGTAAATATAAGATGCGTCCGACTAACGCATAACGCTGATTGAGTTGCTAAAACAAGAAAACACTATACTAACAATATCAATTGAAGTATTTATTTATTATGAACGGAAGAAGTGATAGAGGCAATCGTATTGAAAACAAGAAATGTAATAACTACGAAGTTATCAACGAACTATATAAATTAAATTGAGTTCAACAACGATGTAAAATAAAAATGATATTTGTTAACCAGATGACATGGAATCATGACCACCAATAACAATTGCTATACTATGTATTCTTGTAGGCTACAAATAAAGGAGTAGACTCAGTCCTAACGAGGTGAAGTGTGCAGGAGAAACGAAACAAGTCGCCCCATAACCACATCTCCGACTGAGTGGCGAGTACAGAAGGAAGATAGGGATACACAAGGAAAAACGAACAACACTGACGACCAACCAAAGACAAGGAAACAGTCTCCACAACAACTCCACTGCCCATTGTATGACCACCTAATTAAGATTACATGTATGATTATAAGATGTACAACCAGATTTAAGGTAATCTTGGAGAACTTATAGAAATAACGCCACACGAGATTTTATGAAAGTTACAGCACTTTAGACCACGTTGCACCGTGGACCGCATGCTTTTTATACAGAGTGTTTTATTAAAGAATTGAATGAGTTATTACGGTTGCAAAATAATTAACTAGTAACGCGACAGACCAAATAACGACAGAATTCTCTGATCGATTGCTATATATATGTATTAGAAGTAGATTTTTGTGTAGGAAACCCGTGAATGCAGAGTTTTGAAATAGATACTGTAATACGGTGAAAAATAATATGTAAGAGCCTCACATATGATATACAACACTAAGCTAATCTATACAGGAATAATCTCCCTGATTACCCTTAAATCATTACTAAGCGAGCAACCATGACTATAAGCTGTAAATGAGAAAAGTGTAATGTATAGCTGAGGACATGTTAACAACGGGTAATTATTAAAACCCGCAGATTTTTATTGGTACCAGAATCTATACGCGAAAACCAGAACATAAGAGTGTACGAGTTTTTGCGGAGAACGCCTCTTTATTTTTATTTCTTTTCATCAATTCGTTTTTGTACAACTAGTATTAGTGAGTAGAACATATCCAAGTACTTTACCCATATTTAATCTATAACATAGAGCGTCCGGATTTTTCGCATTCCAGTACCTGATCAAACACGGTATGTAAAAGGAGAAAATTGAGCTAAAGTAAAAGAGAAGTAAAACCTCACCCTAAAGCATAACAAAGTTTCAATCAAATCCACTGTATGTAACTTTACTATTAGAAGTATACGCCTCCCAAGTGAATATAATAACTTGGAGGAGAGTAGTACCTGTCAGTATTGAGTGAAAGCTAAGAACGAAAGTTAAAATCACATTCGGTGGCTCATCCTCACAACAAGCAGAACAAATAAGCTCAGGAATTATTCATTTAAAACTTGCTCGTTTAATTACGCATTGTATCAGCGTATCTTTACATGTATATTTTTATATTTTTATAATACTATGATAAGCGTACGTAGCCCTGTGTAGCATATATCTAGAGTACTTGTAATAGAAAGTATCAGCCACTTATGAATGCAAAAAACAAGCTGATGTAGATTAATGCTATCATAAACAAAAAAGTTCAAAACACGAGTCGAATGTCTATCTTGCAAATATATTTTATTGTAGAAAAATAATCAGGCAAATTGATAAAAGAAAGTAGTATGAGTAGACCTACGGGTGTATGAACTATAACTTGTACTTTTTCATATATTGTATCGTATCTACCGACTTTGTGAAATAAAACGAGATCGAACTACGAATGTAGAAAAGAGTCTATTTGAATCTCAGTATCAAATATAGGTGACGAAAACATATCGTTAAAAATCGTATCACAAACAACAAACACAAGTAGAATCTGTACGCTGACTAAGTAAGGTAGATTATTATCACTGCAAAGCTGCGCTGCTCCAAAGGACGATACCACGAGTACTGGAATAAGATAAGAAATAAAATCGTATCATTCTATTGAAACAATCTTAATAACAATCGAGAAATACGAAACGATTCGAAGCCCACGATGAGGCCACTCTCAGAAACGTCAATTACCCCGAAAGGAAGGAACTCATACAGGAGCAACAAGGTAAAAGCATACAAAAGAAAATTTGGTAACAATGGTATGAGCAACCGTGGTATAGCCCGAGTAAACAGGTCTACAGAAAATGGTGCAAGGCCCCAAAAACGAGAAGTGATTAAAATAGGAGTATACAATATTAGATCCTTGAATAAAAAATACGAAGGGCCGAAAACTCTAATCCCCCGATTCATTAAAGATATAACAACTTGTGATATAATCTGCTTACAAGAAACCTGGTGCAACGACGAGAAAACAATAGACATACCAGGATACCTGTGCATCCAAAAAAGCAGAAATCTAGCGGAACGGAACTCGGCGAAAAACGGGGGGTTATGCTTAGGAATAAGATATAATCTGACAAAATTCATCACGTTTATTAGATGCGATGACCCGAACGTAATTGCAATAAAATTAGATAAATGTAAAACGAACACTGGCGGAGACCTACATATTTTCTTTGTGTACAATCCACACGAAAAATCGGCGTACCGTAAGAACACAGGAGGCGATGCACTAGAATCGGTCAAAAAATTAATGCAAAACTTACCACACGGCGCCCAGAGTGTGGTGATGGGCGACCTAAACGGGAGAACAGGGTCACTGGACGACACACTACCCCTCCATCCACACTCAACCGAGAGCTGCTTACCATTTCAAGAGAACATCCCTGAAGTTAAAAAGAGAATAAATAGCGATCAAATAATAAATAAAATCGGACTGAGCGTGATTGATTTCTGCCACGAGACATCGATGGTGATAGGGAATGGGAGACTCCCAGGAGATGAAACAGGTAATTACACACGGTTTAGCAATAAATCATTTTCGGTATTAGACTATGCGCTAATTGCACCACTATTAATTGACCAAGTAATAAATCTACGAATCGCGCCACAGGATCCTACCATCTCCGACCATTCGATGCTCGTACTAAGTATCCGTGGCCATAACAATACTGAAAAACAATATGATGAGGTAGACCCGGAACACGCCATAATCAAGTACATCTGGACAGACGAAAGCAAAACCGCTTTAACTCAGTTATCTAAAACACCTTTGTTTGCGACGGAGGTGGAAAATATCCACAGAAAATTAATTCCACTCACAAACAAAGACCAGGATGCGCTGGACCATGTCACACGGGAACTGTCCGAATTACTGAAAACATCGGCGAAACTAGTCACGTCATATATCACCCCACCACTGAAAAATAAAATTGACCCCAGCTACAAACCAAGAAATAAACCATGGTTTGATGATGACTGTAAGAAAATTAGAGACGAATTAGACAGTGTGAGGTTTAACAAAAATATGATAACTAGTGAACGACATCCGAAAATGACTAAATTAAAAGTGAAATTGAAACGGTTAAGTAAGAAAAAAGTCACAGAATATCGAACAAGAATTATAAATAGAATGGTAAATGACAAGAGAAAACAAACATGTGACTACTGGAAATGCGTGGACGAACTAAAAGAATGTAGCAACGAGAAACCGAGACATAGTCCCATACCAACAGCTACATGGCTAAAACATTTTACGAAATTATATAACAAGAATAACGACCTGTCTAAGATAGAATACAGCATTAAATTACAAAGAGCAGAAAGAGAAGTAGGGCATGTAGATCCTTTCAGGGAACCGATTACCTGGTCCGAAGTAGTAGATAGGATTAAAAAATCTAAGAATAACAAATCATTCTATATAGATGATGTATCAAACGAAATCCTCAAGTGCACAGCACCGCAAATGAAATGCCTCCTATTGGATCTGTTTAATAAAATCAGGACGACAAGCTTGTACCCCACAGTGTGGAACGAAGCATACATCACCTGCCTACATAAAAAAGGAGATAAGCGAGACCCGAACAATTATAGGGGAATAGCGGTGGGAAGTGCACAAGGTAAATTATTTAATGGTATCATGAATGACAGATTAATTATGCACATGGAGGAACAAAAACTGAGCCACCCCTTTCAAGGCGCTTTTAAAAAAGGCTATGGCACAATGGAACATGTCTTCATACTACAGACAATACTGGACCAAGCAAAGGCTAACAAAAAACAAGTGTACATGGCTTTCATCGATTTTCGTAAAGCATATGATGGAGTGGCCCGCCGCAAACTCCTGCTGAAATTAAAACAACACGGTATCAACGGACTGTTTACTGATCTACTGGAAAAAATGGGTTTAAATACAAAATATCGTATAAAAATCAATATGTACGTGACCAAACTATTCCAGGCCCTAACGGGAGTCAAACAGGGTGACCCACTAAGCCCGACCCTATTCAACTGTTTTATAGCTGACATAATTAACATCTTTACAGAAGAATGTGATCCCGTGGCTATAGGAGAAATACCATGTTCATCGTTAAATTGGGCAGACGATTTAGTTCTGATGTCGACTACTATTAAGGGAATTCAGGAGACAATTAACAGAATGGCAGATTACTGTGCAGAATGGGGACTAGATATAAATTACGAAAAGTCACATTTACTAATTGGAGGACAAGTAACATCCACATTGCGCCCGAGTATCTTTTTAAATGGAAACAGGCTTACCTATGTAGAAGTAATTAATTACCTGGGCCTGACAGTCACGGCGGTCGGAATTGAACAAGCATGGAAAGGCATGCTAGCAAAGCAGCGGCGAGCCTTTTTCAGCTTAAACCCGATCCTGAAAAGTAACCCGGCCGATATAAACTGTTCACTGATCGAAACGCTCTCTGAGCCAATAGTACTACATGGCAGTGAATTATGGGCAGCCTACACAAGCAGATCACAAATTCCTATCATAGAAAATATATTAAGACGAAAGGGAAAAACTTGTGAAATTGATAAAGAACAATTGAAGCAACTACGACGAATACTTCATCTCCCAACGGCAACATGTAGTCTAATGGTATGGGGGGAAACAGGGCGAATACCGACCTCGCTGAAGGCAATCACACGGTGTATAAAATTCGCACATAAACTAATCCTATCCGACTCAGAACTGGTGCAATCCTGTATAGGAGTGCAGAAGGATCTATCAACTAGGAAGAAGAACTGTTGGTGGTCTAAAATGGAAGAATTGAGAGAAAAAATGGGCCTTTCAGAAATTAACGGTTACCCCAGCGTATGCCTGAAAGAACATCTGAAAAACATCTTCATAGCGCAGTGGAAATCAAAAATTGGAAATATAAATGAATATCCTAAACTAAGAACATATATGCAATTTAAAAACGACTTCCAAATGGAAGGTTTTCTGAAACAACAAACCACTGAGGAGCAGATGTCATTCCTGAGGCTCCGAACAAGTACTCACCGACTACCAATTGAAATGGGCAGAAGGCGTGGATTACAACCAGAAGACAGAGTATGTACATGGTGCAGTACGGGAGAAACAGGTGACGAATTCCACTTATCACAATGTAGTGCTCTAAAAGAACTCTGTGATAGCTTGAATATCTGTGTTCCAAATTCGGGCAGCTTCTTTGATTTGATGAGTAATCCTACACAAGAATGGCTAAAGTATATACCACAAGCAATGAAGAAACTGCAACCACATGTTGAAACTGTGACAAACCGGGAAGAAACAAGAAGGGGAAACAAATTGATCTTTACCCCACCACCGCTGAGCCACGGAAACCTGACCAGGAACCCTTCTAAAAATAAAAATATTAATAACGGATAACGAATGACGAATAGGTAAGTATCACTCCTTTATACACCTCTTATTAAATTTCAGTACTTTCGTAAAATAAACTCTATCTCCAATCACATAGACAACCTACCTGATATTGATATACTCGTCCGTATCAAAACAAGTGATAAATAGGAAATACCAAACCAGGTGTAACATGGAACCTATTTCAACACGTCTGAAAGATACAACGATAAAACAATTCAAAATGCGTATAGAAAATAATTTGGAAATATACGAACATTGAGCTCAGTAAGCGGCAGGGACTGAACACGGATGTTAATGACTCCAGCACCTGGAAGAGAAACTGGATTTCTCAGTACCACAGTCAAGTGCACAACCCGCAAGTGCCACGAGATATTCAATTCCTAAAACTAATTCACGTAATCCATACAGTAGGAAACGACAAAATCAACCTGCAAAAATAACGGAAGTAATATGAAACAGACATTACAACAAAACGATTGCGAATACGGTAGAATAGCTGTGTACGTATATAATCCCAGAATACAACTACTAACTAACCCTGTCTCTATGTGATGTCTGTCCTCTCCATGTTGTTTTATCATCCGCTATACACTTTTAGAGATGCCGGGACTAACATTCACTTCCACAGTCAACCTGTAACATCTTCCCCTACTAAAACACTGTCATAAATTGTCCATGTAATGTTTTTCTTAACCAACAGGCAATATGGGTAGAGGGCGAACGACCGAAGACGATAATCTATCAAGGATGAAGTCCGCGACACTAAAACTAAACCAGCTATAAATATATGAGTAACCACACTAGTACAAGTGTATAAACAAAATTCGTCACCAAGCATACTCAGACAAACCGATATATCGCCAATATTGCCGAATATACCAGTATCGTTAATTTCCTCATACGGGGTGTCATCTAGCACAGAATACATAAACCTAGCTGTACTGCTAGACGACCATCATACAGTAACAGTCATACATACGTAAATTGCTGTACAATTGAATGACAATAGTTAGACTTCACCACCTACTCTACCTACCTGGCAGATCTCGACCAACTCTTGTACCGTATACAAATTCCCATCTATGTTACCAGTTTTATTTTGTGCGCCGCTTTCAGGCGAACATGTGATTACCTTGTGTAACGATCATGGCAATAAAACTATCAATCAATCAATCAATCAATCAGTCTGTATATCGTGAAAATATGACTACACTAGGAACAAATACTGAACCAAAATGCAATGGTTAGGGGCGTACCCGCAATTCGTTAAGGCTGCATAAAATAAAGAGACTGGCTAACCGGGCTGTAACAGCCTATATAGAAGAATTTGCTATATAGGCTGTGAAGTTTGCCGATAAACTGTCACGTGATTAAACTTTATCGTTGTTGTTATAAAATTATTAATGTTCTTGTTGTATTTATATCTTTGTTAACCGCTTGTAGCCTGTAACTATCGCTGTAACCGTAAACCCACGCGCACATATTGGACAATGGTTGACAAACTAAAGAATGAGGCCAACACTAAACTGAATTTTTGCCCAATAAAATCTAGCATTTGGCTGCCCCATCTCAAAGTTTTATACTGTCAAGAAAATGACATGTCTGACCTGGAATTCCAAATAAAACTTCTACGTTTGGAGTCTAACAAACATGGGGTAGACCCGTTTGATGATGTAATCGAATGGGAGGACATACAACCGCTAATAAATCGAATGGGGTCAGACAAAGCCATGTATCTTGACAGAATATCAACAGAGATCCTTAAATGGGCGGCACCTTTTATCAAAGAATTCCTACTCAACCTTTTCAATAGAATTAGGTTGACAGGTCTCTACCCTACCCAATGGACTAGCGCTTACATAGCCCCGATTTATAAAAAAGGATCTCGCCTATCCCCCTCAAACTATCGCGGCATTGCTGTGTCCAGGGTTATCGGGAAGATTTTCACAGGACTTATGAATAAAAAAATTAACAGATTCATGGCGATAGCAGGACTTGACTCCCAATTTCAGGGAGCCTTCAAAAAAGACTCCCGTACTGCAGACCATCTCTTTGTAGTCCAGACTGCTATTGAACACGCAAGATCTGAAAATAAACACATATATATGGCCTTTGTAGATATCAAACAGGCCTATGACAGTATTCCGAGAAGAATTCTCCTACATAAATTGCGAAAAGCAGGTCTATGTGGGAAATTCTTTAGCATTCTATCGAAAATCACATTGAACACAAAATACCGTGTGCGAGTACAATCCTATGTCACAGAATTATTTGAAGCACTTACAGGACTTAAACAGGGCGACACCATGAGCCCCAACTTATTCAATTCTATCATTGCTGACATAGCAAATATCTTTGATACTGAATGTGATCCGGTTACTATCATGCATCTCACCTGCTCCATTCTCGTCTAAGCTGATGATATTCTGCTGATGGCCACTTCCCAGGCGGGCCTCCAGCGCTGCTTAGACAAACTCCAAATCTACTTTGCAGAAATCGGCCTACGGATAAATCAACAAAAAAACAAAGTCATGATTGCAGGGCTTCATATCCCACCGAATCCTGACCCTATATATTTTAACAACGAACCCCTAGAATATGTAAACCACTTTACTTACCTAGGGGTAAACATAAATCCACAAGGGCTCACAGACGGGGGCTCCACCCTGGATTTGAAAATGAAGCGTGCAATATTCTCCACATTACAGGCGATCAAAGGAGTAAGCCCTGATCTAGCCCTCAAACTGATAGATCAGCTCATCTCACCCATCCCCATGTACTGTGCAGAGGTCACGTGGCCGGTATGGAAATTAAACCTACAAAAGAAACATAGTTTCTGGGACCTGCACGGGGACAACTCAACACCCCTCAGACACACAATTCCGTACCCTTATACGCCGCATTCTACACCTACCTCAACAAACACCCATGAATGCAATTAGGGGTGAAACAGGCACCTTCCCACTGGCCCTCAGAGCAGCGAAAGCGGCCATCAAATTCTTCATCCGTATCAGAGATAGATCTCCTTCCAGAATCCTCACTGCTGCCCTGGAATTACAACACAAGATGCTATATAAAAACAAATCATGCTGGTTAAGTGGGATCACCCACATTCTGAAAGAGGCGAAAGCCACTCTCCCCCACACGCACTATCCAGATGTAGTTGAACGGAAACTCAAACAAGAGTTCGAAAATAGATGGAAAGGCCAAATTCGATCTTTTTACGGACCCTCAGGGAGGAAAAATAAACTAAATACATACGCCTCTTTCAAACCCAGCATGGGCATGGAGAAATACCTGGAAAGCAACAAAGCAAATTTATGGGTACCTGCTCTAAAATTCCGCACCAGTGCACACAGCCTACCTGTGGAAACAGGTAGACACACAGGAATCCCTAGGGAACAAGGAGTATGTAAGATCTGCAATAGAAATTTAATAGCAGACGAACTACATGTATTCAACTGCCCTAATACCAGGTTACTCAGACGCACATACAGTATCCCCCTTCTAGTATCACAGGATACCTTCATCACCGGGATGAAAGAGATGAAAATAAATTGGCAAGCTTACCTGGCTAAAGCTCTCCCTTTAATGGAGAAACAGGGGAAGACTGCCAAACCAAAATCGATGAGACGGAAGAGATGTACAACGGGAGTCCCAATGAATACTCCACAGGACCACCGACAGCTGGCAAAACGACAGAGATTAATTTAAATCTATATAACATGTACATAAACAGGGTATTATCTTCACGTTAATTACGATCCAGCGAGACAGGGGTTAGGCGCCTGAACTCCAAAACTCTCTTTCAGCGACGGGACCCACACAACAGTAATAAAATGTGTGTAGTTAGATAGCTCCGAGCTATAGTGCGTAAAATGTAAATACCTGTAAATAGCAAACCCAGATTCACTGGGACACGCCTGTAGTTTATTGTTTGCTGCGTAAGCAAACTCGTACCATGAAATATGGGTGGGTCAATAAACTTTTGTCTTGTCTTGTCTTGTCTTGTCTTGCCATGATAATTGCCTGTTAATTATTAACAGAACAAGAAAGTAGTATTATGCGCACACCTCCAGGTGGCGACCCGTCGCTTTGTTGTAATATGTCACTGGTAACTAGGTACAAGGTCAAGAACGCTTCGATGTACAAGCTTCGCTATTTCTTCATAACTGGTCAGGTTTTCGCCGATAACTCCGCACTATTGGTATGTATTTCAATGAAATCAGTATTATATTATAGCAAATTATCTCCGGTCCGTTTAATAATTCAAGACATCTTGTAAAATCTGTTATTGTCGAGTTTCTAAGTAGACATAAGTATGTCTAAATTTTGAGGTACAAGTCGGTTTATTTAATGGCGTCTAAAAATGTCAATTTACTTGTATTACAGAATTATGTTTCAATTAAAGCCTTTAAATGTTAGCTATTGTTGCTTTCTTCGTCTGGGGAGGGCTGCTTTCGTCACATAGGCTGTACTGTTTTTTTACATCTCTGGGCATGCGTGACTCTTTTTCTCGGCAACTAGGCTGTAAATGCAAACGGCGCATTCACACGTGTGACATTTTCTACAGAAATAACGTCACACGATTGCCCAGAGATAAGATATTCACCAGGTGCCTTAATAGGACACTATCGAGTAATAGATCCACCCGGGTGGCTGCTCTTTATGGGGACACTGGTCATTACCCCATGTACATTGATGCAGTGGTACGTATTGTTAAGTTTGCCCAAACACTCAAAACTAGGGACGATGACATGACAGAGCTCATGCAGGCCGTGTTGGAAGAGCTGAACCTGATGAAACACAGACATGCTATGTCTTGGTTGGGTTCAGTTACTATTATAGTATCACGCATCCTGGATATTGATACCTGGGACTGGGAAACCCTTAAACTTAAAGAAGTTAAGGAGGCACTCATGGCCCAGTTCAGGACGAAATAGGAAGAAAACATTAAAAAAAACCTTAGTCCAATGCGACCACCTCCCTGCGGGAACAAACTCAGATTCTATTCTAGGCTTAAGACAACATTTGGTATTGAAAAATACATGACGGTCCTGACAGGGGAATTCAGGAACCAGATGTTC
>JAXGGS010064432.1:37462-59067 GCA_035585475.1 Armandia brevis | reverse complement strand
GACAATGTGTGCACAAAGTTTTTCAATTGAGGCCGGAGGTGGTGCGGCATTTTTTATTTTGGCCCACTCAGAGGCGGCCCCTTTTTTTTTGGTCCCAGGAATGGTGCGGGCGGGCGCCTTTTTTGGGGGACGATTTTCGTGGTGCGGGCGGCCTTTTTTCTTTCTTTTTTTAAATCGGGAAAAAAAACGATATGCAGGAGGGGTCTCAGTCGTGCGGCGGCCCCTTAGTTATTGAAATTGGAAGGTTATAATATGTTTTTATTTACAGATACAGGCGTTTCACTTCTATTACGCTGGGGAGTTCGGAAGATACAATGACTGCATCGGATTCTTCAGTAAAGAAGTATGGACAATGCTGGTGTCTCTGTTCGTACTTATAGCTATACTGTTGCCGGGTATTCATATGTTATCTAGTATTAAAACCATGGACAGACATGAGGACCCAAAAGGAAAGAATATACAGGTGCATGTCAGTGACTAGCTCTGTTTAATCTCGTACAAATGCCCCCACCCTTTTCATAGTGAACGGTACTAATAAGCATCTCCATCAAACAAAACATCAATAACCTTTAATCTAAGTGGAATAATTAAATACAAGATGAGTTTGTAATTTTGTTTGCGTATTGAATAAATCCCTGATATATATATACTGTACAGATAGATCAAATTAAATGAAAAATATGTACACAAAAACTTTCATTGTCATAATATTTCCACTCAATGATTAATAATTATCATGGAGTGAAGGATTCAATCCTTATAGTTATAGTTCCATATCATGACCAGGGCAAAGTTAATTAGTAAATCACCAATGTCATCTAACTCGCATCCTTCACAAACTGATGCCAATCACAGGACCTAGCTGAAGGACGGTCGGGTAAGATGTCCCCTTATGCTCCCCAAATTATGTTGATATAGGGGCACCTATTCTCACCCGATTCTCACCTTATATAGAACACGGGGCAGGGTGAGGCAAGATTTGGCATGTTGAATCCAAAACTCACACTGGCGGGCCTGATGAATTGATGATTATAGATACAAAAAAGATAGAACCGCGTGTATTTTATAACAGCCCGATAGCCAGTTAATGAGGATACAGATTTTTCAGTCATTGACAAGCCGACCCTGATAGTTCTGATATGCTACCAATTTCTTGAGTCTAAGGCGCTTAACATGTCCCCCTTTTATTCCGGTATTACAACTGACTGCATTGTGGAAATTGAAAACTGTCCAACAAGTACCACCCAACTAGTGATCCTTCCATTGACACATTTACCACAGTTATAACTACAGTTACAGTTACCAGGAATCCGACCATTGTTTGATTTGATGTAGTTGATAGTACAATTCCCGGACCACCTCCCCATAAACGCGCTTCATTCTTGGGGGCACACAAGTACCGATAGGTGCAATATATTTCATTTTTCTCCTGGCTTATACAGGCGAATATTCTGTTCTAAAGTCTAAGTGACATTGCCATTAGAACGATAATCTGTCATAGACGATTCGAGGGATATCAGTCACAGCCACGAGTTATATCAGCTGGTGTAGGATATTTGTCTGTGTCACAGGAACCTGATCAGTTATAGGTATGCCAATGTTTAATTTACCTAAGAATTGATTATGATTAGGCCTATATTGACGCAACTTGCAATCTATGGCAATTATATAAAGTCATGACATCCCGATGACATGAGATTGGATGTGCACTAAATGTATATTTCACAATATTTATTATAGGAATTCATAAGTATCATTCATTTTTTACAGCTGTCTTAGAAAGTGTTTGTCTTGAAGATGCCTCACACATTTCCTGAAATAGCCAAGTTGTGTGAGTGTCCAATTTGTTTTGATAACTTCTGTGACCCTCGAATTCTGCCTGACTGTGGACACCACTTCTGTGTCAAATGTTTAGAGGGATTGTCCGCAAGGGATGGTTTCGTCACCTGTCCTCTGTGCAAAACGGTGATAACAATTCCTTTAAACAAAACAATAGCCGGCCTCCCCAAAGCTTGGCAGTTTAACGAATTACAGGAGAAAGTACTTATTTCGAAGGCACATTCACAAATTGTGGCATCTGTAGTACAGCATCGGTTACGTTTTGTCTGTACTGCAAAGCAGCGTTCTGTAATGATTGCTGGATTAAACACAAGACAATACCGGCTATGGTGGAGGATACTGGACAGTCAATGGAAACTGCTTCATTCTTTGAGGTTCACCAAAAAGAATTGTTTGTCCTTTTTTTGCGAAATCTGCGAAGTTCCTGCCTGTAGAAAATGTGCACAGATTGCGCATCTTGATCATAAGTTAATTAATCTTACAGACTGTATCAATGAATGCCAGGACAAAATGATGAATTACAAATCAGTAGCCGAGGAGTTTAACGAGCAAGCCTCCAAATTTCTTTCAAATATATCAGAGGCAGAGAAATTGGAAAAAGAAAACAGACGGGAAATCCTAGAGGAGATGTGTGTAATTAATCATTTGCTGGACACTATTGTTAAGAGGGTTAAATCGCTGGAAAAAGCTTTATCGAACTCATGGGAGGCAAATGATAAAATACTGACAGAATTGAAGGAATCATTGAAGAAGAAAATTTTAGAAAGACAATATTCAGTGGAGAATATCAACAATTCAAGTCAAATGGCAATCGATCAGAACAAATTAGAGCAATATGCTTTGGTGAAAAAAATAATTCGTTACCCATTATTGATGAGGATATTCAATTAAAAAGAATATCTTTAACAGCAGATTTGGCCAGTTTAAGTTGCCATTTAAGTCTTGCTGTTGGGAAAACATGGTTTGGAGAACATAACACCAAGATATCATCCAAGCTCCCGACCGATTAACAGTCGCATATAGGACATCATCAAGACAGAAGCCGCGTTCCGGGGGACAAATTTACAGAATTTACACCTAAGAAGTTGCACACCCGCAGAGAAGTCAGCGGATGAAAGCTGCATAACAAACCATATAACTGAAGTTGAAACTGATCCAACCAGGTAACACCCCATTTTGTCTAAAATACACTATAAATTCAACCCGGTCCGCACTTTCACCATTTACGTCTCTTCACCCAAACACTTTAAAAGCTCAAGGACGTGCACAGCTATGGTAAGGATGAGAATGGGACCACCCTCCCCTGAAAATCTCGTGCGACAATCTCTCGGAACTCCGTCAACACTGGCCCTAGTGTCAGACTATGTCCCCACCTCGCCGGGCTCAAGTCCACCACCAGTACGTGCCTCGCCCATTACTTGCCTGTCCCCTTTTCATGCTCAAACGCCAACCTTGACCTGGACTGATGCGGGAGACAGCCCCCCGATGACGGAACAACTGAGGATAGGCCCGAGTCATCCGATGGCAGAAACGCTGACAGTGATCTACACTCAGTGGCGCAACCTACGCCACCAAGTCGCAGAGGTGGACGACTACATTCAATTTGATATGATGCCTAACATCGCACTATCAATATTGATCACATACCCTAATGCATATTGTCATTATGTATATCAGTCATAATCAATTTCACCACTCACCAAAAAAGCTTAAATGCTACTGGCCCAAGCTTGACCATTTAACATCATCACATATTAATCTCTTTCTACCTTGTATGTCTTTGTTGTGTGCTATTATGTACACCAATGTCAAATCGACTGGGCAATAAAGACGCGTGTTTACTGTTTACTGTTTTAACATAATTGGTCGTAAGTGTTGTGTATGTCCTCACAGATTTTAATTCCAGGATATTACCATAACTTTTAATTATTTCATTCATGTTGTTTGAAGTGCGCTGAACACAAAGTTGGATGATTTTACGTGTTGCATTCGCAGTTGTCGTTATTATCTTGTTCAGACCCTTTCTCATTGGTTTAATCTTACCTGGCACTTGAGAGACCTAACCAAAAACAAGCTGTCGGATTTTGAAACCATTTTAATTTTCACTAAAATTATTTTGACTTTCTCGACTCTCTGAATTGCTGAGAGGCAAACTATGCCAGTCTGACAACAGTATAGGCCTATGCTACTATAATTGTTTTTAAGATCACTCGATGTTAATGTTTAAGGTTTACAGGTATACTATTAAAGAGTGAATAGGTTTCCGTGTCGGTTAATGCTTAAGTGGGAGTAGGAGTAGCTTATATTCACTCCCAATTATATTATTCTGCCGAATGATCGGCGGCGTTGACCATGGTGATATTCCGGCACTGTCGGTTCCAGGTAACCACGCAGTGTTGGTTATTCCTCGGGCGCGGTTACGGATAGATACTTTCTAATGTATATGTATTGTTAGTCTCTTCTGTATCTCTGGAAAGCTGTTTAAAAAAGTCATTCACCTTTATAACATATAGATGCTTTAAGTCTTAATTAGGAGAATTTTATCTTATAAACGCTCAACCATTTTTATTTCATTCATATGTTTTAATATTATTAACTGTACATATTGATACAGTTGATTATTCTTATAGTTGCTATACTCATTCAATAGAACAGACTAATATCCATAATGGTTATCTTGCAATTCAGTGTGATTTATTAGGAATGGCTGGAGATAAATGAAGGAAATAATCAAATTAATGTCATACCAAAACATATAATGAACCATATTTCTCTTTTCACACAATTTGTGGTGTGGAAAACTTACAATTATATTATGTTGATATTTAAAGGGAATAGGAATTTATAAATTATAAAAATACTATTAACACTTTAATAAAACACACTTATGGAATTTGTAGAGTGAATTTGTGATCAGCAAGAGCTATAGGAAATGTAATAAGTGTTGTGTTTGATAAGTAGTATATATCACCCGAATCAAGCTATTTACACAGAACCACAAGTCTAGATCTGATGCGACTATAATGCATCAAACTGAAATCACTAGACAATCAGTAGTTATAACTTGTACCCTGATACTTTATGTCTGTATATCCCTATGACACATAGGCATGCATCTTTATTAAACAGTGCCTCTTCATGAGGTATATACCAATATATATGTAATGTTAAAAGTCATTTGCTTTAAACCTACATGTACAATTATTAAGATCTATGTGACATGATTTAATTGATTTTCGTTAACTGGCCGAAGCATTCGTAATTCTATCAAACAGTACATGTATACATGTATAACAATAACAGCACCCCACTTTGTATATGGAAGATCACACTTCGTTGATACAATTGACCAATATGCACTACATGTATATCTCTACTCGTCTCGCGGTAATAGCTGAACATGTATTCAATAACATTGCCTCTAATACATATATATTGTATCTTCATTGATTTTGTGTTTATAAATGTCTATAAATGTTTACTTTGGAATGTATTTCGCTCAGCCATTTTATGTAAAACGTTCAAACCGAGTCCCAAGACATGAATATATGAACTACAGATAAACTGTGCGAATGACTAATTAAGATGTATAAGAATATATATGAAACATTCTCGCTTTTATGAACTACCATACAGTTTACCTCTCACTATATAAATGCTTAACAATTGCTTAAGTAAAACATCTATAGAGATTGGCTATTGCAAGTTCTGTCAATCCTGACCATTGTACAGCCATGTACATGAAATATTTGTCACCCACTCACTACTTGCTAGAAACAATCGGACAATCATCACTTTCGCAACACTATCGTCATTAACACGCTACGTCCGTTCAACCAGTAATCAAACTAACTACGCACACTGTGATCTGAAAGCACAATGTGAGCGCACAACTTGGTTGTATTTGACGGACCTGTAATAAATATCAGGAATTGGCAGGGCCCGGATTTGCGGTGGCGTCAGTCTGCAGGTTGCAGTATCGATGAAGAGGAATAACGAATACTGTAATGTCGTCCCCGGACGCAGGTCGATCTGCACTCGTTCTCCAGCCTTTCTTGAGCAGCCCACGAGCGTGCATGACCAAGTCCTGTGCTGAGGAGGTGTACCTGAGTTAGACACATAATGCAAGCTCAGACACAAGCCTATCATCCTAAGGATTGCTCGCTCTATCGCTCCAGTGACGAGACTATCTGACACATAATGCAGACATCCACCAGTTAAAATATTTTTCAAAGTATAATGCTATGTATTTTCGTACCTGATTCTGTCGTTTGTTTCAAACTGTGAGAGACAACTTTGAACAAGTTCCCCCGCCGCGTCATTACTCGTTACATCCCAAAGCCCGTCTGTTCCCATGATAAGTACATCATTCTCACAGTGGTGCTTACTGCTCATATCATAAATCTTAATCTGAAATGATTAGCAAATACTACTAATTCGTTCGCACTCAAGTATAGCATGCGGTAATAATGAATAATACATGTATTGTAAATATAAATGTGTGGAATTCGAGAGTTTATAATATGTTACCTCCGGTGCTGGACTAAGAAAGGGTTTTATATAGATGTCGCTGTCGCAAACTTTCAGATCGTGGTCACCAAAGCCTCTAGTAACCCCAATAGTTGCCAGCAACCGAGCTCTTTTTCCTTCCCCATAAATAAGTGGAAATCTAGTATCTTCCTCGACGACAGTTTTCATAGCCCTGAGGGTATGGAAATGAGATATGTATACAAAAATCAATCAGATTATAGGCGCAATTATATGAGAATATACCCACCATCCCGTCATCATGGCATTTCTGAATAGAATCTTTGACCCAACATCCTTTCTTGAAACTCGCCGAACAAAATCCACTGGACTAAACTCATTGTGTAATAGTTCGGGTTTAAGATGGGCCTGAAAATGTGTGTAGCAGGTTTTGAAAAAGGGTACAAGAAGAGCTTTGAGATTTATCAGTGCATTCTGAGCAAACGGTAAAACATGGTTATTTTACTCACAACTTGTTGAATTCTTTGTCGTTCAGTCTCTGGAGTAAAATCGTAGGACATTGGAATGGTTTCATTTTGGAGCGATATTATGGCCCTGTGGAGAAAGCAATACGATTTCCAAAATGGGCTAAAAACAGAGGAATAATCTCTACAACACCGAGAGATGTTTTCATGAAGCTAATTAACTAATCATATTTCAAATTATCTGGATGCACTTTCGTTAATGGACTGCGTGACTTTACCTTGAATCTCCTGCATTAGCGACAAACAGTTTGCCGAGAAAGAACAAGGACACGACAGCTGTGCATCCACCTATAATGCGATATCGTTTTCGTTCCTCCTCGATCACTTTGTCCTAATAAAACAAAAAGTGCATCATTTTCAGAACATGTGCTTGCGCGGTATTACAGACCAAAATCTCCTATTTCATGAGAAGAAACAGAATAAGCTGATAAAGAAAGGAATATTTCGTGCGATTAAAGCCAGCGTTTTACGAGTGCGCGGACATATGTGAACCATGTACGCAGTGCATGGAACACTCTGAGCTATTTTCTCGCACGTGTAAATCTCTAAATATATCAGCAATACTTGCAGAGAGCCATACCACTTCTAATAATTGATATCAAAGAAGATGAAAGAGTTGTGTGGGAGTAGCTGCATGCTGCTGCCTCATAAATTGTCTGTTATCTGTGCTAGCAGCGAGAGTGCTCCTCTCACTTGTTTGAGTACCCGTATTGATCAGACGACAAATCTGTGGCAAGTACCCGGTACTAAGCCTAGCCGCTGGCCCCAGTATTTACCAAGAGGCGGTATCGCTAATTTCAGGACACAGTTGCCTTTTCCAATAGCACTTATCTATGAACATTTTCTAACACATTGGCCTGGGTTTCATGATTACATAAAGAGAGTTGCATACATCGCACGTATCACAGGTACATATGTACTATGATGATTTTTTATTATATATACTGCCCGCAATGAAATGCAATATGTAAATATATGGTTAACGATTTTCTGTGCTTAAAATGTTTATGTGAATACATGAGACATAAGCTTACCATCATAAGGAATGCTCGCTCTAAAGCTCCAGTAACGAGACTATCTGTATCTATGAAAGGGGATTTATCCGGGAAGGTAACTCGGGGTGAACCGGCTGTACCTGATGATTCAATTCTGTGAGCGGACGGAAATCCATCTAAGCCATACCGTTTTCTCAGAATCAGTTCCCTTAAAGCTGATAATTCTTCCTGATGGGACAGGAAAGCAATGGTTGCAACGGTTTAGGGAGATACATGTACACGTCATCGCATTGATATGTTGAATATTCGGGAAACCTTTCGAGGTAAAACCCCAATATGCACATACATGTGTTCATAAGACAATATACTGGTAATAATTGGTATTTACTTAGATAATGACCGAATGTAAATAAAGTTATGTAGTCAGCCAAGATCATACAATGATACGCGTTAACAACACAAATACTTCATATCTAATAAAATCATGACTAGCTATGTTTGTCAACAAGAGAATATACTGCACCTGGGTGGCAATCTCACCTGAATAATACTGTGTAACATATTGACCGCCATCAGTGCCGCTCCAGTACCGGCGTGTCCATCAAACACACCAAAATACGTAAACGGTAATGGATCATTATCCTAAGGAACACGTGTCGCAATAAGAGGACTAAAGTGAGCTCAGTTTATAAACAACTTACAATATATCAATAGACGACAATTAAAGATAAATGTAACAAATCTCACTGTGACCTCCTTTTCAGACGCAGATAGACTTTCGCTCACAACATCAGAATTTTTATTTAAATCAGCAAAATGTAATGATCCTTTTTTCAAAAACATCCGCTCTGCTCTTGCCTGATCTTCGTTCAACCTCGATTTTCCAGCATTTATAACCCTAGATCAAATATTAATTTTACAGTTACTATGACAAATATCTGGTCAAAGATAAATCATGCTTAATTCCGAAGTTTTACACATTTCTTTAACGTGAAACCGTTTATCGTTAATTAAGAAAAAGACAGCGAAATGAAAAATGGAGGCAGCTGCAATGCAAGTACACAATATCAAGCTGTATTTCGATTAAAAAACAATTTCAAACAGGAGATCACGTCAGCATAACAATACTTGTCTACCTTTACACATTACCCATTGAGTGATTTAGAATAAAATCGCATGCACACATATGCATGTAAATATGGCTGCGCGGAAGCTAGAGGGTAGAGTCCCTTCAAGCCATAGAGTCCACCCCCACCCCCAATAAAAACCACATTAACCTATTCCAATAAAAAGAGTATTGAACATGTTAAACAAAGCAAAAGTGCGAATGAGTACGCTTAATTGAGCGTTAACGATCTATCATAGTGTGTATGATTTTTAGTTGCTTCAGGGCTTGGACATAAAATGCTCTTAAAGTAAAAGTCGATTAAAGGTAAAGCACACAATCATGACCTGGGTGGGCGATGGATTTAGGATGATGTTAATGAGATAACGTCAAATCTTACTCTGCATATCCAGCTGTCCATGGAATGCGTGTGATGTCCCTGGGAACAAGAATAGGCCGTGATATGTGGTCTGCGGATACTTGCACTTCGTCTGCGTTCAGTTGTAGAAAATCAGGTCGTGTATAGGGGTATTTCAGCGACAGTGTTTCCGATCCCCTTTTCGTGTTATCCTCTGTTTGATGTTCCATTGTAAGTGGTGGTATACCAGCCACAACATTGTTCACAGCGTTCCTGAAACGATTTATCATTCTTCATTTGTCAGATACACCAAACTAAAAGGAAATATTGGCGATTCCAAAGTTTACTCCATCTACGAGGAAGCTGCCATTTTGCCATATGGTATCATGTGATACATATTGAATGGATTGGTCATGTGACATTTGTTTATAAACAAAAACACGTGGACTAGGACTAATGCCTGTGTATTCATTTCTGGCCTTTAAATTCATATGTGATTTTAAATTAACTACGAATGCACAGTACTGGACCAGATAATATCATCAATCTTAAACTTTTTAGCTTTGGATGTATGGTGCGAGCCCCAGTTTCTTCATTTTGATTATTTTGATAATTTTAAATATAAAGTATATTCTACACACACACATATATATATATATATATATTATCATTTTCTCCATTGGCGTACATTTTGGTAACAGTTTAAAGAACAAAAACTGCCACTAAAATATCAAACAAATTTATTTGCGTCAGTCATTAAATATGAAGCAGATCATTGAGGTAAACATGACAGCAGCACCATCGCTTGATATTCTGTCCCATTAACAAACAGCTAAGAAAATTTAGAATAACTTTTAAAATAATTTAGCAGATAAGTCTCTACACCAACCTTGGAACACTAATAAGGGTACAAATGTATAACAGACAAATTCGACTTAGTTCCACAAGTTGTTTCAATATTGACCACGGTGACTAAATTAGAACTGTTCAACACCAAATCGACAGCTGAGGACTTTGTACAAAATTCAAGATTAATTGTGTCATATCAAACAATTTAATATCCATGTAAAAAGCTCCAGTTCGAGCAAAGTGACTGATTATTGATTATTTTTTATTATGTCTAGGTTTCAGATAGTGAACTTAACAAGGTGACTGGCCACTATATGACAGACATATTCAAGTATAACAGAAATTTACCATGAGAACAATCTTAAGTTGTTTTCATGAAACAATTCATCATTGTTAAGAAGCAAATGAATAGGAATATCACAGAATGTATAGAAGGGGAATGTTCCTGTTTTCTGAAAAGAACAACTCTGAGCTCTAGTAAATCTTTTATGTGACTGGCCATTGCTTGAAATTTGAACGCGGAATTTGTGACTTTCAATACCTATATAACAAGAATAACAAGTGGTGTGCAAAAACATTTCGATATCAGCAGACTTCTCGGTATTTTTGTGTAACCTTATGCAATCACATGGCAATTTTCATTTGACCAGTAAAGGTAATTACTAACGAATACAATTGTTTGGCACATAATTGTTCATATACATATTCATACGTGCATGTATTTGTGCGTATGATCGATTTCAAGCCGAAAGTGGCATGAACATGTTTTCTTGGCCATGAAACTTACGAAGAACATTTTGGTAAACAATTATACATAATGGTATTTTATAATTTATATTTTAACACGTGCTTGTGATAAAAAGGTTTACATGGGAAGAAAAGAAGGAATGAGTTTAATATACATACAATATTACCGTACCTTAAATCACACATTACAACAAGTCTGCATTCAAATATTTAATACAGAGCTCTTTTGCCAATTTAACATCAGATTCAGAGAAAAGGGTTGCAAAATAATTCACTTTGTTGTTCGATAATTAATACAATATTATATTGAATATTCATTACCACAGACTAGTATAATGCAAAGATCAACAGTTGTTTGACACACATGTTAATTAATGTACCGCGGTATATAAAAGTCCTGACCATCTCTTGATTGTTATGCATTATTTTGAATGTAGTTTTGCTTTAGTACAGTCTACGAACATGCCTGAGTATTTCAAGCTATTGTATAATCTAATCATCTACTAAATAGCTGAGCCGTTTGGCTGGTATCTACTCATTTAGGTTAAGTAGACCCGTGGTAGAAAAACTTCAGACCTAGGGATCATTATGACACAAGAACCTGATATCTATTGTCATGGTAATAGTTCAGATTCCATGAACGCACTAGACACAGGTCTCTGGCGTCATGGTGACCCGCATTCCTTTCACTCGCCTGACCAGCCCTGTAATATCAGCCCCCATGCAGGTGACCGGTTTGCTCGGAGATCGAGGCGCGGAGCGAATGGAATGCTCTGAATCCAGCCTCTCGGAATCAAGAGAATCGAAGGAATTGTCTCTACTGTATGACCTTCTCGTGCTTTTGTATTCCTCGTCGTAGTTGAGATCCCTGTGTCGCCGGTAACCACGGTGACGCTGTTGAACGTTCTCGTTGTCTAGCGACTGGGTGACGTAGGTTCCGTGTACGTTTTTATACGATACTCTCGGAGAGAGAAAAGAACTGTGAGTCAGCTGGCTCATCTCCGACATCCCGTCCATGTCAGAATAAGGGTCGTCACGGTTAGGAGAGGGTGTCGTGTAGTTCAGATGCTTGCTGGTGATATCCACAGAAACATGACAAAGAGACAATAGAGCATATTATATGATACTTACTCAAAAAACAATTGTATTCAGGAAATGACTAGAGCTTTGTTCAGTATATCAATGGAAGTGAAACAATTCTTAAATACGAAAATGCGTACGTGGAAATAAATTATTGAGGGCACACGAGCAAGCCAACACGTAAGACAAGCTACATAATCATAAATATACCCAAATTTATTTCAGGTTATCAGCGTATATATACATACATGTATATTGTATTTTTGTATAAAATTTGTTAGCTTGTAAGTAAAGCTATCTGTACATATAAATGTCATGACAAAACATCAAAAATTTAAAATCATTATCTAGATTGGGTTGAAAATGGTTACCACTTGAAATCACAATTGAAATAGGCACTAAAAAACATTATCTTGTATCAATAAATTATTAAAATATATGAACAGTACCAAACTCAAGAACGCACAAACAATAAATGTTGAACCATTAACATTCCGCTTCGAAATAGGCAGGATATAAATCATACTACTACGCGTTCACAAACACTTCCATGGTAATCTCTAACAGTTCGATTGAAATATATAACATACTATAATACATAAATTGCCCAGTTTAATTAACAACGATAAGTTGATTTCAAACTGCCGACATTTGAATCGCCTTATCTGACGGCCAAGTACACACCACTGTGTAAGGTAAATATAAAGTTTCTATTGATTTATAATGCACATTTTTTGTGGAAGAAGGTATCGAGATAGGCAGACATATAAAAGGAATTAAGTACATAATCGTATAGTCTACGAATAAAATATCCAGGTAAAATTAGGGACAATACCTCGTTTTATCGTAAAGTGTTCAACTTGAACAAATTATAATTTGACACGATGAAGCCATGCTCATGCAATGAACACAAAATAATCGATCCAAATAAACTATGGTTCTATTCTAGCTGCAGTCAGCAGAAATATGTAATAGTTATTTGCTACTTGAATTTATTGAGTTGAATGTCTTACTTATCCCCAGCTCCGTAGAGACCGTGGGCAGTAATATAATCTATCACAGGATCTAAGACTAGATATTTAACACTCTCTCCTCTCTTCAAAGATCGCCTGCAAAGTTAAAGCAAAACATAATAAGTGATGTGTTTCCACAAATAAGGGAGAACAAAGATGTACTCGCATTTTGAGCGCATTAATCAGATTAATAACATAACGTTAAGTTGATACCTTATTTTGGTTGCACTGATGTCGTTCTGAATCCACTCTGTTACCAGATGAATGTTTGTCTGAAAGAGTAAACAGTTCCTAAAAATGACATTTCACAAAAGATAACGATGATAATATGATAGACCCTTCTTATAAAGCGACTGAACATTAATATTGCGCGTTTTTCTGTATCACATGGATCTGACATGCGCCCCCCAATTTGATTATTTCTTTGTTACTAAAACGCAAGTAGGAGGTATTCCGTCGGAAGACAAAACGACTACCGTTACATGTACATCGGTATATCCAATGTAGTTTTCGGTGATTGTCCTCCGCTGAGCGCGTTTTACAGAGGATCTACAGTAAACATATATAGAATTATATATTACCTGATGTTTCGATAGAGCATCTGATTCATAAATGAACTTCTGGGCATCTGATCCCTGTCGGGAAATGCAAACCATTCCAAATTTGCCAACTATATCTTCTATCTATTCAAAGAAAGAGAGATACATAAAAAACATATGGTTTTATAAGTATGTTATAATATTCTGAGGTTAGGATTTAATATTTGGAACTAAATTTACATCGTGTTCTTTCCACAGTCCAGGAACAGCAAACGACTCCAATAGATCTGCACCACACAGTAACTTTAGCTGTGGAAGCTGGGATTCGTTTACGTTTACATTTGATTGGGTTGGGATGTTATAATTATAATCATCTGAAAATAAAATATAAACAATGTCAACTGGTTTAAAATAACAAAACTAATATTAAGTTTGTAAACTTCGTATATTCTCATCGCTGACCTTGATCTAGTTTCCTTTTTTTAGTTGGCGTGTCTGGTGGTTGATTGGCGTTGAACTGAGATTCTAATACCTCTTTGTGGTGACTGAGTATTTTAAGAGTTTCCGACCATCCATCTTGTTCTGCCTCCCATGTATCCAATCTGGTACAAAGTTTAAAAAAGAGTCAAGTACATAAAAATCATACTATTAATACATCGTAACAATCTCTTTTACAATGGAACAAATTATATGTATTTGATTATAGTCATGCATTAAATTTACCTGATCCAGTCAGAGGATTTTAAAGCTAGGCGAGCCATAGCACAACGATGTTTTGCTGACACTAAATCCTGAAAAAGAAATAAGCACCGAGTAAGCATGTTTGATTCCGTGATTGGAATAAAAGAAATATACAGTGGTAAAATGCTAGATTGTAGTTGGGCAGTCAATTTGACAGCTACGAGCCAGCAACATTTCAAAGCGAATGTCAAACATAAACATGATAATGAACAAGGTAGTGACGCAAACACATGCGATAACGACGTCCATGAATGTCCATTTAACATGAAGAAAAACATGGTGCTGGAAATATATGGAATAGCCATCAGCCAATGTACATTTAGAAATGTGGACAACTCTATTGATTACCGTTCCCCTATATTTACGTTCTTATTGTGTAACAGATAGACTAACGCCACTCTATGACTCACAAGCAATCATTCCCGTAAACGCTAGAATTTTTCAAATATCCATTCATGAAGTTTTTCCCGCTATATACTGACAAGAGATCAAACATGAGATATCAATGAACATAACCATGATTATATTGCCCTATTGCTCGCAATTTTATCTACGCGTATTTTTGGCAGAATTGGTATACATGTACATGTATGTTTATTTCCTATAACTAATACCATACAATACTACTTCATGCAACAAACACATAGATGATAGTATCTATACGAATCATCAATAGTTTTGGGACCCAAAATGCTCATAAACTGCAACTGAAGTCCACAATATAGAGCAGCCTTTCAAAGAAAGAGCAACAAAACTGCAACTCAGGAATCTTATCGATAAAAAATCACGACGAATGTTGTGTTATACACGTAGTTTCAAAAGGGAATCCTTTGTTACAAAATGATACAGTACCTAAAATAACCGAATAACGTAGTATCAAAGTAGGTTTGCTACGAGTAATATATTGAGGTGGCAAGCAGTATGTCCACTCGAACGACTCCATACGAAGAAATATATTCATGCCCATAAAAAAGTTTAATGAAACTGGACGATACGAACTTTAAGGAAATATGTGATGCATTTTATTAGTGAAAATACTGTGTACAATTAGACGTCTCTGTAAAATACCATCTAATACCTTGGGATCTAAATCCTCAGGAGGGCATCTCATTGGATATTTTGCTGAGTGCTAAAATGTATTATGACAAGACGGATTCAAATTTTACCGAAGGGCAAATGCTATTGATTGTACAAGTACATGCACTGTACGGTTATAAGTTAGCGAGCTTAATAGAATGCAGGGACTATTCCAATAAATACCATAGTCTCATCGATGAAAATGCCAAATCTAACCGTTTTCAGATTAGATTCACCCCTTATCGCTATCAGTCACATATTTACAGGCATAGGCCTATCACTATAATGACTTAAGGTCGCACATCTTACAAAGTGCCGCGCATAACTAAATTTGGGTAATTTGACAATAATCTTGTCACTGGTAAGTTGTAAGAGAAATTCATGACGTGTTATCGAAGTTAGAAAATGTAAGGGCGTAAATATACAATGTAATATCTTGGTAAAGATCGTGGCCCATTTAGTCTGCACCATAAGCCTGCATTCGTATTGTAAGTACCGGTAGTTTATAAGATAAAACATTAGATCATGAGTACATGTAGTAAATTGTGAAGAATCAACTATATTTTCCAGCATGTGTGGAACCAGGAAATTAATTAATTAGAAAATGGGTAGGAGCGAAAATTATTATACCTTCTTTCCGTATGCATCATTAACTGGAGAAATTACTCCTCCAATTACTTTATATTTTCCTGTTTTATGCAATGCATCTCTGGCTAGCTCTGAAAAAAAGGGACAACAAGGAAAAAATAAATTACGTGTCAATAACGTTATTGTGTACTAGAAAATGTACAAAAAATAAGGGTCAAAGGTTGATACAACCGACCTTATGGACATTTGACCACAACACTTTTGAATGACCGATCATGGCATCAGCGGACGACTGACCATGACTAACCGAGGTTCGGTCAATTTGCCACGCTTAACAAAACATGCTTCTTCACTAATACATTACGATTATTCACAGGTGACTTTCATACTTCCTTGTTTTGGCCAGGCATGGACTTGATTCTGTGTGTTTGAATCAGGGGTTCATGTTGCACGGTAATCAGATTTACAATTGGCCCAGAAGAAAGGCATGCAGTGAAAGTACTTTAGATCAATTGTTAAACACATTGTGTACCCAGTGTCCACTCGACCAGCGTTTGCTAGATTTTGGCGAGAAATCACTGTTTCTCTTACAGTTTAAACATCCTAATGTTTAGAATCACTTTAGATGCATACTTTTTACACACTGGGGCTGTATGAAGCTCTGTCCAATTATTTTTCTGGCAATCCAGGTTGTTTAAGGCTGCATAAAATTATTAAATATTTTCTCAGGCTCGCCCACATGGGCCTGAGACCCCCCCCCCCCTCTTCTATTTGGATTTCAAACCAAAAAACAACAACTATACCTGCCGCACCCTCCTTCTCAGCTGTCACACTCCCTACTTCGGATCAAAATCGCCGAAAATGGTTAAAAAAGGCCTCCGCACCCTACTTGAGAAACTAATCAATTATTTTATGCAGCCTAAGCGATGACTTTTTTTTATGTTGAGAATCAGATTCGGGATCATATCCCACAACCTGGTCCATTCCCGGAGTTAGCCATAGTATATAGTAATTCGCGGGATATTGGCCAATCGACCGGACCACGGTCAGTCAGCCGTGGTAAATTGTCCTTGGTACATTTTCCTTATGATACCTCTATCTAGGGGGGACTCTAGGGGGACAGAAGTATAGTTCAATGTGACCGGCAGATGTTTTGACAGCCTGTATGAATTTACAAGCCTCGTACCATGTAGGCCTACAACATGTATGTCGCCTCAAATAGAGTGTAAATTGCGGATCAACATTAATAATAATACACGTTAGGCTCAATCTATAACGTCTTAATGACATAGAAATCCAATACTTACCAAACATGCGCAAATGCATGTTCGTTATCGGGTTAAAAGACCCGCAAGCTAGTAGGACCACTTTAGTCGGTGTGGACATGTTTACTTCCTCGGCAAGTGCGATCTCGTAGCTGTTGTCACGTGACTGGAAGATAATATTAACTTTTACAACATTGAGTCAACTTAACTTCTAAATTAAAACTACATGACTAACATTGAAATCAACAAAATGCATCCTAGCAACATATATTCTAAGTTGCATTCGTAATTTTAAAAAATGCAGGCGAGTCGTTAAGTCTCGCGTGATCTGAGGCCATCCAATATGGCAGCGCCCATGGAAAACATGTGTGGATAACTTCTCCGAAGAAAAATCAATTTTTATCGTTATATCTTTGAATTTGGTCAATTCAATTGAAACTGTAAGAAAGAAGAGGTCATATTGCTAACAGTAAGTACATTTGTTTGGCCATATCCATCTGTTTTAAATCCAAATCTTGCGCAACCGGCCGTAATCCAACAGTCAGCGATGTTGCAATGACTTTCATACAGCTCAGTCTGGAACATTGCCATTTCACAACATTGACTCACTCGTCCCAGAATATCGATTCTGTTGCTGCCTCGCTCTAACTTGTTGTGAAATTATAATCCTCGACAGTACTGCGTGTTGCGAAACAAGCATTCAAATCAGGTCTTGTCAGCATTCTAAGCCACATGAAAATAACAGTATTTTGGTGCAATACACATGATAGGACGCATGTTTTGAGTATAAGAGTGAAACTCTACATCCTTCGATAGAACCCCAAGTCTTCTAAAGCTGACAGTACATGACGAAGATGCCAACAGGTAAAAATAAGGCATGACAGAGGCAACAGTTAAAGGATTGACTCATTGAACTAGTTTCATTAACTTGATAAGTTAAGAGGACCCAGCAAGAGCTCTCGTTTGATATCAAGGCTCACGAACTTAACTAGAACCCCTGAAGACATTTAACGGGTTTTGGCTAAAATGGCATATTTTTGGGGAACAGAGGAAGCAGAGCATATCCTTGATTCTGCTCCTCCCAAAAGAGTAAACAAGGTCAGCAAGAAAGCATTAAAATGTCTCGCTCACGACATGGAGCTTCAGGAACAATTCATACCCGTTTTAGATGACCTCCATGCAGAATGGCCTTGCCCACTAGTCGATGTCATTCAGAAGAACGTTGTTCAATCACTATGTTCCTGTGACAAGGGTAAAGTCCCTGTGATGAACATTCCAAGGCAGATGTTTGAGGAAAACATAAGCAAATGCTATATTTTCTTCCAGAACGTTTTTAATGTAATCGACAAGGATACGCCATCTGGAAAATTGTTCATCCTGAAAGAAGCTATTCACGAAATGGTAGAGGATTGTGCAGTACAAAAGGAAGTAACGAGATACATATTCCTTCAAAGTATTAAGTCTCTTTTTGTTGCCGCTGTGAATATGCAAGAACTGACCGATGAAAACGGATCTATCATATACGATTCCCGGGGAAGCACATATACACAAGATTCAGACATTGAAAGCACAGGATCGGACACTGAACGATAAAGTTGTGTAATTACACTACAATAGCATTACATGTACTTTGACTTGTAGTTGACGTGTATTTTATGACCGGATAGTTCAGACTCATACTGAACTACCTTTAAGGTATATGGGAATTGATGATAATAAAATTTGATTAAAATACTGCATATTCATTTTCTTGTGGCTTACAATTTTGAGTGCAGTTATACGAATTAAATGACGGATAATTTTAAGCGGATTGTTTAATATTGATTCAATATGGAGTGCCGTGATCAATATTTAATACTTTCTGGTAAACTGAATTGACCTTTCGTTTGCCGTCGTTCGCAGGTCTCAATTAAGTTATTGCATTAAGAAAAGATTCGGACACCACGGGTCCACGTATCATTACTCTTACAAACATATGGTAGTAAAACAAACGAAATGTACTGATGGCATATGTTCGGCTTTAACTGTAAAACATACCCATAATTACCAACTCCGATTCTCTTTTTTTCAGGCATAATGGGGAAAACTAAGACGAAAGGCCTAGCCGAGAAAGTTAGAAATAAAAAGAAGCCCACTACCGGAAAAGTAAATCCGTTTGAGGTTAAATTTAATAGACAAAAGCATAATGTCCTAGGTCGCAAAGTTACCAAAGACAACAAGGGAAAACCTGGTGTATCCAGGTCAAAGGCAATCAAAAAGGTAGGAATTTCACCGAGATGTACCAAAAAACGATGTCTTTTCTCTTATTTCTTTTTAAAATTCTCTTTTTATTTTAAATGTGATCTTCTGTGGACACGAAATGATCACCGGTATCTATCGCATAGTCAATTGTTTCTTCTTTTTGTCAGAGGAAAGAAACATTGCTGGTAGAGTATAAAAACAGAGGGAAAGTTAACAAATTTGTGGACAGACGATTCGGAGAAAACGACCCTGAGATGTCAGTCGAGGACAAAATGCTTCAGAGATTCGCATTAGAGCGACAGGTATGTTATTCTACGGTACATCTTAGTTTGGTCAATGCTATTTTATTATAAGTGAGAGTATCATATGTTTGTTACGGAGGCGTATAGATATGTTGTAACATGGTATGTTGCTGACTTGCTGTAAGTTTTAGGCTGCGCATTTGCCCTAAAAGACTAAACAAGTATTACATAGTTAAGTATTACGACGAATCCAATGTGTTTCTTTCGGCGTCCCCTTTTATCGAATTAGTATCGATCGGTATTAAACAACCATGCATATATCCGAAGATCCAGGGATCTTTAATGGATATAAATGGACTAACTAAAATCCCAGGTCACTTCCTTAAGTATATCTACATTATCGGATTCGTACTGCCAGAAAGGTAAATCGAGTTAGACAATCCCCCATCAAGTCTGTAGGCCCGATCCAACGGCGGTTGAACAATTGATTTAGTTCATAACACAGCGTTTGATCGTGTATTGATTCTTAGGAGCCTATGGTTATGCTTGGCTACTTAACCGGGTTGGTATGAATTGTAATTGCTCATAGTTAAAGGCCAGAGCTTGTCGTGTTTTGGTGCCAACACAGGATATTTTGACGTGTCGGTGCCGTAATTTCTATGCTCAAACAAATCGTTAAAGCAATAGATAATTCTGCCATCCATAATGATTCTTGATTATTGATTTCGCATGATTTCCAGATCCGCAACCTGGGAACATGATTTATTATGGCAGGAAATGATTGGTAATACGTCATCGGGAAAACGAGGCTTTTGTATAATCGGAAATAACCTTGCGACTCCTCTCATTTAAGAAAGATGTTCTGCTGGTGTGATAATGATAAATATTCTATGCAATTCATGGTTAATACCCCTTGGAATCAATCAAACTCGACAGGAGAAACTCGTGAATGCATCATCATGCACATCGAGGATTTTCTTCACCTGACAGCTTAGATAGATATTAGTGAACTCAGGCTTAAATCAACAAAAGCCCGAACGAAATTTCTCGTATCAAAATTCAATAACATTACCGTTTTTCTTGATGCATTATAATGTTTTTTGTGGATTGTGTGCCGACTGGAGCATTAATAGCAGTTGGTGTTATGTACACAGGGTGATGGAGTGGTAGCAGATGCAGTTTTCTGATTACCTTCATTTTCATCAAAACTCATCACACAGCTCCTGTCAAAAGTTATGAGCCATTTCGTTCAAATTTACACACCAGCCCCTCTAGTGGCTGCTAGATGGAGTGTATGTTATGAGGAAGCATGCGTCTTGTGCTCCCTCGTTGCCGCAGTCAGCAAGGGGAGCCTAGTGGCTTTGAAGCATACATACCAGTTACAGATGGAAGCATTCATGGCTGCACTCAGCAATATAACAGCACTGCCGATTTCAACGTTCGCTCAAGAAGGCTTAAAGCCAGCTTTTCCCTAGTTCAGTAAGTCAGAATAAAAATAGACAGGCTGGAGAAATTCCAGCTTTCATAATTATACTCTGTCGTCCACCATCTACATTCAAATCATCTTCCAATCACCTCCCAGGTCCTTTATCTCTCCAAATCCATGTCGTCGTAAACCCACAAGCGTACCTCACAATGTGCGATAAGCTTTGCCGGGGATGGCACGTGCTATTTTAAAACCCAGCATCAGCAATATCTGCGCACATATGTACATACAAAAATGCGCTTGTACTACTGCTGTGCATGTAATTTAAATCCCCAGACATAGCGCTTGGTAACTACACATTCATAGGTCAAGCTAAACGTAAATACCACTACCAGGGATCAGGCTCTGTAGCAGCATTTGATGGATATAAATGAAATACTCCCTTAAATATCTAAATCAATGTAAACTTTCCCATCAGTTTTTGTCTG